>JAVQJX010142727.1:0-26395 GCA_036025115.1 Ambassis agassizii
ACATTTTTTTGGTAACAGTGAATTCTAATCATAATCATAATTCTTCCATGTTTGATTTACAGCAACACTTCTACATATATCTGCTCTAATTCTTTGAGAACACATCACAGTAACACCAGTGTAACTATGCTACCAAAAACATCAAGAACAACAACAGACTACATGACCCTTCTCCTAACAAACATTCCTCAGAGGACACTCTCCCTTTCATCTCCCAGACTGATGGTGCGCAGGTTCTGGTTTTGGTGGATGGTGGCGGCTGTGGTGTTGGCAGTGCTGCTGCCGGGCGTGATGATGACAGCTGGTGAGACACTGGAGGAGGAGGTGGTGGACTCTGAGCCTGTGATGTGAGCCTCTTGTCGATGGCTGTTGTTGGTGTTAGTGTTGGAGTCATTAGGACTGCTTGTGTTGTTATTAAGGGTGGTGTTGCTGGCGGTGCGGTTGAGGTTGGTGACCCCGGTGGATGGCCATCCCTCATCTGGGCTGCTGGCCATCAGGCTTGCCTCGGACGGAGCCTCGGAGCAGATGGACATGCGGGCCACGGTGGCGTCCTGCAGGCCGCTCAGGCTGCTGGGCAGGAGGCCTCTCTTCTTCACCAGCCCCTCGAGCTCCAGTTCAATCAGACTGGGCTTCAGTACTTCTCTCTCTCTGTCGCCATCTCCTTCAGCCTCCTCCAGAGAGCGGTCAGAGGAGCTGTCACTGGAGCGCATCCCTGAATCGGATGAGTCCTTCTTATCCAGGAGGATTTCACTGAGGAAGCCGGGCTTGGTCAGTAGCCCAGTGGGCTGGGAGCCTTTGTGGGAAGACAGAGCCCCAGCCCATTCCTCTTTGTGGAGGAGAGGTGTTGTGTTGTCTTCTTCTGGGCCGGAGTCATCATCGTTGGGCAACTTGTGATAGTATGATCCAGCTCCCTTCTTCCTGGTGACCGGAGTCCTGGAAGATGAGCTGTGGTCCAGCTTCTCGTCCTCTTCACTGATGGGGTCTAAGGGTTGGGCATCTGTCCCTGAGGCAAAATCTGTAGCATCACTATTCTTGGAACCCCTCTTGGGGAAGGACTTGCGGCTGTCTTGGTCAGTTCCTTCCTTAGTCTGAGGAGATAGAAGAGGATAAAATGAGATGAAGACAAAAAAACATACAGTATCCTGTGCTGTTGGCCTCTGAAAGGCCTCTGAAGAGAAGATTCCTCTCTCCCCTGTTAGTGCCAAGAGAAACAAAGACTACAAGCCAATAATTAAGAAACGCAAGAAGCAGCGATCTCCATTTTCCCAGCTCAGACTAAGACTCTTCCCATTGCACAGTCCAGAGTAATAAAACATTTAAAAACACATTTTCAGAACATATGGGCTGAGCTCAGACTTACACAAGTTAATGACAGCAGTTAACCACAAGGTATTTTCCTGTAATCTGACAGTGGGCGCTTATACTGTAATTTTACTGAACAACTTTTGCTATCATGCGGTAACAAAACCATGAGAGTGTACTTCAGACTGTCCACCCACCCCTTTGTCCTCTGAGCTGGCAGCCTGAAGGAATTGACCAGGGTGGGGCTGCACAGGCCTCTCTCCTCCACTGCCGGACATCTCCAGCTGGGCCATCTGAGCGATGTACTCCCTGTAGGCATCACGGTACTCAGCCTGCTGCTTGTCTGTCAGCTTGCAGATGTCATTAGAGGATTCCTGGGAGTTGAGGCTGGACATGCTTGAAGTGCGGTGATTTGCCACCTGACAAGACCAGGAAAAAGTTGAGCTGGTGACACCCATCTGAGTTTGCTGAAGAATATTTTTATGGCAACGACTGTGGAGGAAGAGTGCTTTTTGCTTGTGGGATAAAGTGCATGACACCGAATTACAAATAGAAATATGGCACATACAGTAGTATTATTTTGTGCTATGATTAGATCCGTAAGTGATGAAATATTCAGAAGAACTGGTGAAAAAGTCAGGGCAGATGGGGAGGCAGAGAAAGCCGTGCTGTGTTTTCAGTGTTGGATATAAATTTGAGAAATATCACAAAGTGAGATCATATAAAATAGCTGCAGAGCCAGCTGTCTACGTGTAAGTGTTTGCTCCTGTCTCAGAGATTCTGCAAATTGGCAATGGGGAAGGTGAAAATAACAAACAGGGTACCCTTTGACACCTTTCAGTAGTGTGCTGCAGTGCCCTTATGTATTTTTAATTCTGCCAAATTTAAGTGCACTGTGAGCCTCCTCTGCCGTGCCGTTTGTTCTCACTCAAAAACCACATTAATGTGAAACCACTGAGGTCACCAACACACTAACAGAACGCTTTGACAGTTTGGGGGTGTTGTGCTTAAAGCAGCAACTTTAATACTTCTTATCTCTTCCGCATTCAATGTGTTAACATTCGATCATTTATGCTACTGAGATATATTTAAGCTTCTGACCGGCCAGTGTGAGCTGTTGCTGCGTCTCTGAGGCTCCTCCAGCCCCACTCCACTTAGCTCCTCGAAGCTGAGGTTGAGGCTGAACGCCGCTGTTTCATGCTGGGTTCCCCCCGAGCGTCGGCTGGGCTCCCCGTGGTGCACGCTGCTGCCCTGCTCGCTAGCAGCACGGGACTCATCCTGAAGCACGGCCTGGCTTTCGGCATGACGTTGTTCCATTACCTTAAGAAAACACACATTGCAGCTCAAAATCTCTAATCACTTAATTTTGTCTTTAGGACATAGCTGAGAAAACATGTTTTTCCAAGGCATGTGAAAACAAGACAGTGACACCAATAAAGGCATGTGCTTTTATTGAGGAGAATCTGCATTCCTTAAGTGGAGCTACTCAGCTGTCCACTCCACCCTGACAATAAAATCCCTTCATCCAGATATCAGCCATTTTGAACCAGATGGCTGTGCTGGCTGAAACCTTGGCAACACAACACTAGTCTTCACATAGAGTCGGAAGGCCACCGCATGTTCCAGCTGCTTCTATGCGAGCTGTGTATCCGATCTCCGGTAAAACACGACCAATCCAGGGCTCTGCTTTGGCATTAGCAACGCAGATTGATGAATTGGAGTCAGCTACATGTGTTAGTAATTTCAGCCCTAGCTCAGCCGACTGGACTCCTGGCTGACTGACTAGCACCCTTCTTGTAATACGGATTATAAAATCTCCATCCTAATATCTCAGAGCTGCACAAGATGTCTTTTTTATAAGATACCGTCTTGCTTCATTTTGGAATAAACCAAAGCTGCCATATATCAACAGGAGGCTGCTGGCAGGGCTGAGTGTCTGCAGAGTGTCACAGAGGAAGGAGAAAGGGGACTCTATTTCAGGCCTTTAGAGCAGTGAAGAGGAAGTGGAAACTGCTAATAGCAAATATATATAACACGATTTAAGTATAGATGCTCAAATGAAGGAAATTATTCTCACCACTGCCCTGAAGAGCTGCCAGTCACCAAAGTTCATCTCCATCTCTTTCTTCAGTTCATCCAGGTTGCAATGAGTAAGGACACGTCCATTTATATTAGCCTGTAGTCAACAGAGAAGGATGGATTTATCAGTGTGCCAAATACATGGGAATAAATAAAACCAAAACATGTATTAGAAATGATCTCATATATCAAAAACACCTGATACCTTTTTGATGGTAGTGGTGTATTGAGCAAGCATGCTGCGGTCAATTCCATCTATCTGACTGAGCCGCTCACACACGGCATCTGTGTTCAAGGAGCTGAGCAGGGCGGCAGGACAGGCCTACACACCAGCACAGACAACACACAACAACATATTGAGAGAGTTTTCGTGATAAACTCACACACTCTGTTAGAGCAAACTCTGATTAGGGCAAATTGAGCTACAACTCCGGGCAAAGACACGTGCACGTCCTTTTTTCTGTGAGTGCAAAACCACATTCCCACACAGTAATTCTCTCTATCAGTTACACAGTGTAAGTGTAAAAGTAAACAAATCTGCCAACATATCCAAATACCCTGGTACCTGCTCTTATTCGTTTTCTCTTTGTGTATATAAGCACATAAAGTGTGTGCAACACTTAAGGGATGGAGTCGGTGAGTCTGTGAGCCGCTGCTGAGCTGAGCCGCACACTGTCCAGCAGCTACAAGGCTTCATGTGACCAATACCAGTAGCCTGTCGTTGCCGTCTAAGGCCTCGCAGACAGACAGCATGCCACCCGCTGGCTGGCTAACCTCATCCACCCTCCTTCATCCCAGTCCCCACCCCCCTCACACACGGACCCCTCTCTCTCTGGCTCTGCCCGTCTTTGTGACAAGTTCCCATTCCTTCCTTCCTTCCTTCTCTCAGTTTCTCTCCCTCCCTCCCTCCCTCCCTTCCTTCCTTCTCTCACATTCCTTCCCACTCAGCCTCCTGCACTGATCTTCTACTCTCTTCACAATCAATCTCTCTTCCATCTTTTCCTCCTGTTCCAGTCGCCTATTAACACCATTAAGACATGGCTTCTGACTAAGCCCTCCAGCTTTGTTTCTGGTTTTGAGGGAGAGAAGAGCTTAGTTGGACTGTGAATGGTTGTTAGACACAAAAAATAAGCAGCTGATACAATACAGTACACAATAGTAGGATTCCAACTTTGTGTAATGGTGGAGATGCAGACAGGCAGGGAGTTTTAACTACTGTTCATGTGCACAATGTAGAGGCTCTAGAATGAAACTATGTTAGTGAATCTATTATTTCTATTACTACTCTTTCTGTTTTTCTATAAGCAGTGAGTGTGATCAGATCCTTTTCTATATCATGCTGGGTATTAATGTGTGCGTGTTAGAGATGAGGTGGAGAAAAGAGCGGAATGCGGAGACACAGGTAGCCATGAAAACCAAAGGTGTACCTGATTTAATTTGTAAGGCAGCGACTTTAAATGCTTGATAAGGAGACAAAAAGAAGCAGACAGACAGGGTAGTCAGACAGAAACACATACAGACATTTATAACACCATGAAGCCGAGTCTGTACCTGTGAAAAAAAAAAAAAAGTAGAAGGCGGGGAAGCAAAAATTAAGACAGTGAAGACAGACGGACAAGAAGAGAGACAGTGGCACAGATGTTGAACCCATCATCAGGGGAACAGGACTGACAACAGACATTTATCCGTCTCACAGCAGGAGAGGAGACGGCTCCTTTACAACAGCAGCACAGCCAGCCAGCCAGTGCCGTCAGGCCTGCAAAATGAGAGGCTATTGGAAGTCGAATTATTAGACAAGGAGATTTTGTTTTTTTCGCTGGAGTCAGCTGGCTTTTACAGCCATAATCTCTGCAGACAGAACAGATTGCGGAGGACACAGAGACAGACCCTGCAAGAGAATGAGACATCTTTCACTCTGCGTAGAGGAAAAAAAAGCAGAAGTTTCAATTCAGGGAAAGGCCTTGAATACAACTCCTTGATTCAGACAGCAAGCATGTCTTCTAAGAACTTGATGTCTGCGGGTGTGTCGGTGTGTGTGCGTATGTGTGAACCCTCCCAGTGTGTGTGATAAGACTGTAATTACAGCTGGGCTGAGCTCAGGGCTGGGCAGAAGGATGGGGAAGAGGAAACAGAGCTCTGTGAGGGAGGAAGCGTCTTGGTAAGGAGATAAGCTCCACCAGCGCTGGGCTCATTGTCAGTATATGCATGTGTGTATGTGTGCGTGTTGCCCAGCACCAACAGTTGCTCTGATGATAATCCCAGCAGCCCAAGGAATCCATACTCACATATACATCAGCTAGTCAATTACACTATGCCAGGTCTGCTTACATATCCAAAGTGTCTCACATAAAAAAATGTACGCATTCCCAGATTTGCAGAACACGTGACCACTACAAAAAAGAGATTAAACACCAGCCGAAAATGTGTGAAAATTCAAGGAGGAAAGAGCAGATATGCACAATAAATGCTATGAACATTTAAGACAGTGAGTGATGAAAGTATAAAGGACAGGATTTAGAAAAAATTAAAGACACAAAAATAAAGACGGATAAGAGATAGTGGGAAGGAACATTACACAACACAGTAATCTATATTTAAATCTTTCATACAGCTCCTCTAAATGCTTCCTGGCAGCACCCTGATAAGTGGCTTTGTGGAGCACAAATCTCCTGAGTAGTGTTATCATCAAATTGTTCTAATAGTAGCAGCTTTTGCCAGAAATGTGTGAATTTCTGAACACAGAGGTTCACTTCTTTCCATTGTAACTCCATGCATTCTTTATGTACATTAACAGCACGTTCAGTGTTGTATTTACACATGCTGTAAGTTTATAAGAGGTTGTAGTCACACCAGTTGCAGAAAAACACATGTGATACCACTTCTATTTGTTCTCCTGTGTGTTTAAACCGCAGCAATAAAATAAGCAGCCTGACATACAAGTGTGGATGTTTTGCATGCACCATACAAAATGGGAGGTCTATGCATCGAGCAGATTAAGAGGAACTATTTACACGTGCGCACACATGCTCATAGGCTCATATAATATTAGTGAGGTTACCATGGTGGGGTCAGAGGGGCACGAGGGGAGGCCTTCTCTTGCATCCTCTGTGATAACACCCTGACATAGGTGCAGAGTGTACAGGGAAAAAAGGCTGATGAAGGTTTATAATCATGCTGTTTGTGGAATCACCTTTCACTTCTTTATATTTAGCTTTCCTAGCTGAGGCATACCCCCTACCAGGGTCATGATATATAGACTGTGGCTGAGCACAGATGTATTGCAAAAACATGATCAATATATGATCAAATTAATAGGGACACAAAAGGGTGTAGAAAAACAGGAAGGGAGAGAGGAAAGGTGGCGAGGCTGTGGTTTGTTCGTGCAGAAGTTTGACACAATGGACCTGATAACATGTTAACTCAAAAGATAATGGCAAACCAACCTCAGTCTGAGGCTTTCTAAGTTTGATTATAATAAAGTTTAGTATATTAAGTATGTAAAGCTTGTTTTATTATAATAATTTATAATGCAGCATATAAAAATGGGCTGAGTAGTTTCTTACAGTGGGCAAGCACTACTAGATAGAAAAAGAACATTTTTATAAAGAGACAAAGCATAAGAGCAATAACAATGTCGAATCAATTCAATAGTACAGACCTAGATGGTCTAGGGCTACTCTTTTACTTACAAGTCCATTGGTGTCCTGGGGTTGACCGGGTGGTTTAATGGAGGGACGCGAGGATGAGGGGACATGGTGGGAGTAATGCCGTGGCACATGATACACATGATGTGGGAAATAAGGCTACGAGAGGGGAATGTGGAGAGGCAGGTAAACAAAATAAAATTAAAAATCATGAGGGAGCTCATGCAGACATAAGATAAAATGCTTTAAGGAAAATAGAACTAAACTGCATTCAAATTAATGCACAGAGGACAAAGCAGCGATATTTAGAGAGCCAAGTCACTAAGATAGTGGTCACAAATTTCATGTAGTGCAGGCGTATTTACACTTGGCTGTTTCGGCTCTTGAGAATTCCTTCTCATGCCTCACCCGGTTATAGAAGGGGTGTTGAGGGCCTGTCATTCCACTGAAGTAGGCACTGTGAGGCTGAGGAGGCAGGGATCCTGCGAAGGAGCCCGTCGGGGAGCAGGCAGCAGAGTGCTGTCCATAACCTGACTGAGGACGGGGCACTGCGTCTTGCAGGGGCAGCGTGGGATAGGTCACTCCTCCCATGTGCATCTGCTCCCTGGCCGCACGCACATCTAAGAGAGGGCAGAGCCACGGGGAAAAAAGAACAAAAACTGAGAAAGAGAAGGAAGTGTTTATCTGTGACGCTGATGATCATGTCTTGGCGATGACTTTAAAGACCCTTTAGATCCACCCACGCAGCAATAATTTTGCTTTATTTCACCATCTCTAGAGAGTTTACACAGTTGTGAATCCAAAGAGAAAAATACATATCAAAGACATGATGAGCACAAGAGCAAAAATTCATTGACTCCCAAAGCACTGCAGGGAATACAACAAGAACATTGTTCTTATCAGAAATAGTCAAAAATCAAACAACTAAATACTGGAAAGACATAAGCGTTGGTGTTACGATTAAAACGACCTTCAATTTCATTCTCACTTTCATTCCTATTACTTGTTTGCTCACAAACAACAGGCGTGCTGATATTCTGTTTTCTAAATTGTATTCAAAGCATATGATGACTCTGGCTCATGTAACCCCTTGCTGTCCGTGGCAAATAAATTTATCCATGTAAACAAACAAAGCGGACCATGTGAACTCATTGACATTATATCATAGGTACTTTGCCACAATTGTTTTCACATAAATCAATTCGACTCTGAAAGGAGTCGAGTAGGAGCTAAGTAGGAAGCTTTGGTAAAACCTCCCAAATTAAAGTTAAATAAGCCCGAAGACAGAACAGAGTGGCTCTGTGTAGCTGGCAAGAAAGTAAGAACCAGAAACAGAAGCAGGCACCAGAATGTCTCCTGGTTATACAAGTGGCTGCTGAATGACACGCTGAGTGAGACCCAATCCAGCCTGTGAACACAATGGGGGCCTTATGATGTGAGTCAGGCTCATGGGCGGGTATCACTGACAGCACTGCCCACTGGCTGGCCACAGGACACTGGGCACCAAGTACCAACTGGTCACAGAGGGAATGGAGGGAGTGGGATAACTGGTAGGAGCATTGGTCACCTTCCGCTCCCTGTGGACACGTGTGGAGGTGAAAACACCCACACACTCTCAAGGCACACATACACACACAAATAAACACATGTTCCATGTTCACTACACACACCTACACACTTTTAGGAAAGGTGTTCTATACTCACAAATTGGATGTCTGGTGGCAGCTGTACCCTCTATGACTCAAAGCTGGCTCAATAGAACAGACTTTCTGTGTGTGTAAGTGTGTGTTTTCTGTGGTCTCATAACACTATGATGCAGAAGCTTCACACTCGGCGTCATTGACACTCCTGTATAGGCTGAATGGACGCTGACGCATGGTAGCAAAAGTACAGCGCCACTCTGGCTGACAATTTAATAATGATGCACTATTACGTCATTGAAACTACAAACTGTGAAATCTGGTGCAGCGCTACAGGCAGACTGGTGACAGTGAGTAAAAATATTGTCCTGACTCCACAGTGCTACAGTGAAAACCTGCTCGACATTTGATTGTTTGCAAATGAAAAGCAAGCTGTGCGTTATTGAGAGTCCTTATAGTGGGCGATTTTAGAGCAAACCCTGCTGCAATGTTATGAGTAATGTCACTGCCAAATGAGCTGGCACTGAATTCCACACATCACAGAGAAAGTTCTTCATTTCTCCATGCTATTGTGTAGGGTTGTCCATTTAGTTTTTCATCCCTTTTTGGGGTGTTGTAACAAGAAAAACATCTACATTACAACTGAGAAAGACCATCAAGATTAAGAAGCAACAACAGAGTTGGACAATTACTTGCAAAGCTACTATTTCTTAGTCATTCTGAACAGAATCACAGAGAGCTTAACCCCTTGGTTTAGTTAACTCCATTCTCCACGTTTCAACTTGGGAACATGAATCAACCTCCTCCTGCACTTTAAGTTTAAACTAAACTGCTAATATTAGCTTCCTTCTCCTGTTTAGTTTTCTACAGGTAGCTTGCTGTCTTTGTAAGGGTGAAACAGTGCAGTGCTTTACAATGATTTACATGGTATAATTGCCCATATAATTACCAGTATTATGAGCAAATGCCAACTCAACTGCACATATGCCTTGGCCTACAGCAGAGGAAGTAGTCCAGCAGTTATAGAGCATACAAATCATTATTTTTGTACAAGCAGGCAGCTTGGGCCTCCACAAAATGTCCAAAGCAGCAATGAAAAACTTCATACATTCATTCACAGTCCTCAGATCTCAACATCAGATTTTAACATGGTAGACAGCACTCTCCAATGCCATCATCAAACTGCCAAATGAGGCAATATCTTTTGAAAGAATGTTAATCCCTGCAGCAGAGACCCAGAGACCTGTAGAATGTGTGCCAAAGAGCACTGAAGTTGTTCTGGCAACCAAATACCTTACTAAACAATTTATTTTGATTTTCCCTTTAATCTTCCATCTGTAAGTAAAATATTCTGTGTATGCACCTGCTATGATCTCTCGGAGTTTGGGGTCCAGGTTGACTGTGCAGGGCAGGAACATCTCCACTTCTCTGGCAGTAAGAACAGGCGTCCTGGAGGAGAGGAACACCTCAAAGCTACGGATGTCTCCATCGATCTCCAGCAGAGGTTCCACATCCTTCGTGGTGGGGATGTTCTTGGAGATTCTTCAGAAGAAAACATGAGTTAGTTTAATGTTGTTAATTCATTATTAACTGTACATATTTGGAGACAACAAAGAAAACAAAGTTACAAATGATCAACTCCTTAATGCGGATAACCAAAGAAACAGATGATGATACTTGCACATTCAGAGCAGAAAAACAGAAAGCATTACGTTCTGATAAAAAAAGAAAAAAGAAAAGAGGAAATAGCAAGCAGTTCTGTTAAGATTGAAAAGATATGCCAACGGTCATCATCATCATGAGAACAGAGATAACTGGATTTAAAGAAGGCAAGATAGAAAAGGGGGGGGGGGGTGGTGTTCGAGGACAGATAGAGTGAGGGATGTTATCTTTTCTGAGCAGAGGAGGAAACCTGAGAAGATGACAATCAGGGTAATTTAGCAAGCAGCAGACGGAAGCACGTCATGATGCGCTGCTACAGTTAACATGATGTTTGTTATCACAGGCCCCAAGTAAACGCTATGTTTGGAGATTGTTCCATTAATGTCTGATGTAGTTTTCCGGTCTATACTGCAGAAAAAATAACCGTGTTTCATATTATAAAGATTGGGTTAGAACACTACAGAGATAATGTATTCCATTTGTGTAATTTAACGTTTAAAGTGCTTCCAAAAATGCACCATAAAGTTTAGTTGAGATACTAAAATGTTTGAGGTGGGAAATCTAAATTCAAAAGATTAAAGATTAAAAAAGGTATCGGTTTAATCAAAGACAGGGTAACATGGGACCAAGGATACAAAGCATGCAAACACCAACAAGCCAGAGCAATCAGTACATCTTGTTGATGCTATCATTCAGACATGAAAATATGAAACTTGGAGTGACTTATGACACTGGCCATTCATCACGAGATTGCGTAGCTTTTATCAGATGAATGAGCAGACACCAGTAGGGAGCAGACATTTTTCTAATCTCTCCCTCCATTTGTCATCCCAACCCTTCATCATTTTCTCAGTAGATACTTTTCTCTCCCAACATCCTGCTTAACCTTCCGAATCAACCCCAACCCGCCCTCCTCCTCTACTCGTCGCCCGCTCTGTCTGCTGGTATGCTCTGCTGAGAGTACAGCCTGAAACCCACAGTTGGGGTTTTTCCCTGGGACACATCTGTTTTTGAGAGTGAACAGAAGCAGGTCTTTCTGTGACTTGATTGGATGATTAGTACAACTGCTGCAACACGCTAGATAAGTCAAGATGAGGTCAGCATCTGGCCAGAGCTCAACACATCACACTGTTAGCTAATAATCTAAACTATCAGCTAGGCTAACGTAGTTAAGATACTACCCAAAATGTCTCGTGTCAGGTTCTTCTAATACCTCTGTGATAGGTGGTCAAAAACAAGACATTGTGCACATCTACATGTACTCAGATACAAGTTGCATATTTCCATTTTTTGGCTTTTGGTTGACATTCCCCAGACTTCTTACAGTGAGTGAACAGGTAGGGGTCTAGTCTTCTGTTCAAGGACATTTTGACAGGACAGATGGCTGGTGATGGACGCATCTGCTGCTGCAGAGCTCAAACCTGTGACCTTGTGGTTACAGGGTGTCTCCAACCAAATGTATGATTCTGGCAAGAAATACTGTAACAGAGGTGTGTAGGAGAAAGATTTTTACACAGTCAGAGAAAATCAAATGTGCAGGTGTGATTATTTTATCATCATAGCAGCCCAGGTGAGTCACACCGATCCCCTGACTCCACCAAACTGCCAGCACAGACAGACACAGGAATTAGTGTCCTCCTTGTGACAGTGAAGACAGTAGGGCACAGCTGGCCCCAATGGACAAAGCCTTCTCAGTTTCATCTCAGTTACTTCCATTAGAACCTTTAACAAGACCCAAAAGGTTGAGGAAGCTCCATGCTGGCACACACATAAACCCTGCTCATGTGACCTCTGCTATTGAAGATGAGTAGGATTTCACAGGCACAGATGTTACCTGTGCTCAAACAAACAAGCAGCACCATGACGATGACAGCAAAAAAATACTGCTTCTAACAATAACACAACAATTGTGTAATGTCAACTACAGTGTAGTATGTGTTTGTGAGCATGTGCAAGTGTGTACTGTACAGTATGTGTGTGTGTGTGTGGGTGTTTGGTTCCTTTTCTCATGAACTGTATTAACCCGTATACAGACTGAGAGAAGCCTGTCTTTTCCCCATTTCCAGCTGGCTTACTGTTGTTTATTTGTGGGTCTGTAGACATAGACCAACAGGAGCCAGTGACTCACACACACAAGCACACACACAGGGCACTTCCCTTTGCTATACAAAGACTTTCTAAGGAATCTTGTATCTTTTTATAGGGCCAACTAATATAACTGATGAGTAAACAGACAAAATTAGAAAGTACAGCCAAGAGTGACACTAAAACATTTTGTATGTAAGTAGCAGCAGAACCAACCGCTGAAACTTTATTTCATACATTTGTTGTAACCTAAAGAGATACAGTCTATTATGAATTATATATTCAGTCACATGCAAAAACATATAATAACACATATTTTCCACAGGGTACCAGGAGCTGCTACAAAGAACAAGCCAAGGACATCCATCACAGAGTTATGCCCAGACAGATGGAAAGAAGTAAGGACACAGTGAGCAAGTCAGAGGTCCATTCTTGTTGTTCCCAGCTGACTGGTGAAACACATTTTAAGGAGAGTCAGAGCTGAGACTGAGCAGAACTTCCCCTTTAACTATAATCTTGTTAGATCATTATTATAGATCAGACAGCACCAAGAAGTTGGTAGAAAACTGCTGAAAAAATGGAAGGCAAAATAATCCTGTGAAATGCATGGTCTTACAGAACGAACTAATCACAAAAAGCAATTTCTAAATGAGACATGATCGCTTCAAAAGCAGTTAACTGAGACACTAGTGTCACGCCAGACTTAGTCAGAGTTAACTGTTCTTATCAGCAATCAGATGCTAAATGACAGGATGGATGTTTCAGCAGAGTGTCCAGGAAGCTGCTGTGCTACTTTCAAGCAGACAAACAACATGTGAGATAAAGGCTGTCAGGCATCTTAGCAGCCGCTCCTGCACAATAGGCCTATTGACAGGACCAAGCTTATAGCTGCAGCAGTACAGGCTCTTAGGTCCAACTACTCTCTGTGTGGCGTAGCCACTGGGAGCTTTCTGGGCGTATCCAAATGCTAATAGGTCCCAAAGCTGACTGGAGCATAGCCTTTCTTCTCTCAACCTCCCACACACTGCAGCTGATGGGAAAGAGCAGAATACATCACGTATCCCTTCCACACTCTCTTTGGGCACTGAAAGTATGAATGTGCCACTTGACTTTTCTTTACAGCTGCCCTCTGTGCAAACGGACAACATTCGCACAGACGCCACAAAGAGGTGGTCTCTCTGCCAAACATTTCCATAAAGGGGCCCAAAGACAGAGAGATGCCTGCAGAACAGACAACCGCCTATGTAGATTGTGTTTGAGAAGCTCAAGAGCTTCAATGTCAGACACTGTGTGACCAGCACAACAGTGTGTGGGTGAAGAAGTTAACCAGGCCTGGGTCCGGCACATTCCTCTCCTGGTCAGAGTCGTGTCAGCGCTGCTGGCAGTGTCTGCCAGCGCATGGATGAAAACAGCGAGGCCCTCTCTGGGAAAACAGTGGACAGGCGAGTTGGCGCGTGGACCAACAGCATCAATGCTGAGGGAGGTTATTGTTACAGTGGAAGCTGCCAAGGCCTCCACCACCCAAAAGGCAGAGAGAGAGCAAAAATATGTTTTCACTTTAGATGACGCCATGTAGTTTGTCTCTTTAAAATCCAGACGTATTTCCTTGATTTAAATGAAATGCTTCAAGTATTGTGGACACTCTATCTCTTTTTTTCTTGCTTGCCTTGTCTTGGCAGTGCCAACTGACAACTTGTGGCCACCTCTGCTTTCCATATACAGTTGTGGCAAAGTTTAGTCCAGTAATTGAAACTCTCTTGTACTAAGCTGGACCTGTGCATCCCAAAGCAAACCACAGAGACAAGCAGGCTAATGGGAAACACACCATGCTGACAAAACCCAAGCAGCTTCGGAGCGAGCGGCCCCTCGGTGAAACAGGCTCAGGACTCAGTGGTTCCCCGAAATGTTGATTAAACTCATGTGTAGCGCCGAAACGGAGCCTCCTTGTTCCAGACCCCAAAAACCTTAACTGAACCCT
This sequence comes from Ambassis agassizii, assembly GCA_036025115.1. Lineage (NCBI taxonomy): Eukaryota > Metazoa > Chordata > Actinopteri > Ambassidae > Ambassis > Ambassis agassizii. The sequence continues at coordinate 14,391 of JAVQJX010142727.1, forward strand.
CCACTCTTAGTTACTAAGGCTCCATTCCTGACAAATAGTAAAACAGCAAACCTCAGCACAGTGATTTATACACAAGACGAGAGTTTGGAGCATCCCAGGGTCATGGCAGAGTTTGTTCATTGTGACACTAATTGCACTGTGAAGTTCATATCAGCACATGTGGTTGTTTGATAGCTGTATTGGCCAGTTAATGTGCAGAAGCAGATTATACATCTGGAATAAGTCTGTTATGAAACTAAACTCCCATACAGTGAGTGATGAATGACACAAATAAAGCTTGGGATTCTCAGGCTCCTCTTCGCTGAAAGGGATGCATGCATCAGATATACTATGAGGGCGTCAGCAGGGGAGATGAAGGGGGCAAGAAAAACAACAACAGTAGAAAGCATTAGTTGGTAAAACAAAAACACTCCAATTCAAGTGAGAGCAAGGAAGAAGAGCCTTGCCTGATTATAAAGAACTTTCTTTAGGAGCAAATTACTTGAGCAGAAAAATCTGATAAGCTAATCCTAGAGCTACATGCCAAATTAAGAGCTTATTAAAAGCTCCGTTTAAAGTAAAGATGACACTTCCTCCTAATGTAGGCTGGATAGGCAAAATCATTGTCAGTCAAGTCATTCTTTGCCGTTCCACTGTGGTTTATGTACACATACACCCTAAGAGAGCCTGACCTCTATTGACTTCTGAAGAGCCAGGATGTTAACGTCAGTTTACAGCCAGATATATATATGTGTGTGTGTGTGTGTGTGTGTGTATCAAGAGTTCCTGTGGCTCAGGCGGTGGCTGAGTAGTGAATCTCGCTGTCCGCTTAAAGGTCAGCGCTGACCCTCTTGCAACCCTGCGCTGCTATTTATAATCAGCCCGCCACCTTCCAGCAGTTCCAGTACAAAGAGGCAGCAAAGCGGGAGAGAGATCAGTGATAATGCTCAACACTGTAGAAATACCAGAGTATCAGGCAGATGTCTGTTCCTCAGCCCTCCACTCTTTTCTTCGATATTGGTGTCACTTTTAAATGTTAATCCAACTTTGTCCTCACTGATGGGCAACTGTGGCTAAAAAGCAGAGGCCAGTCCGAGGTGTATTAGAGGCTTTTATGGCATTTGAAATGATTATTACTGTGTTGTTCAGAAAAAAAGAGAACAGAGCAGTTCTCTTGTTTCAGACCAATTAGACTAATCCTTCAACCTCGGCTTACAGGAAGAAATGAAAAGGGGATTTTCTAACAAAGAATGCTGCATAACGTTCTTTCCATCCTCACGTGGTAGCCTCCACACACAAGTAGATACAATCAAAAACCCACTCACTCACACACACACACTGTGTCACCTGTACACACTTTTTTACATTTTGAGCAGCTCAGCAGGGGTTGAGTGGTGTTGGAGCTGGCTGAGGCTGAATCATGCCTTAGTCACCGCCGGTAAACACCTGAGGGATGGAGGAACGACAGGTGCCGGCCAAATCTCTCTCTCTCTCACACACACACACACACACACACACACACACACACACACACACACACACACACACACACACACACACACACACACATACACTCCAGCCTAGGACTAGTTTCGCTAATACACACAGCCTTGTGTTGTGGGACCCGGAGGTTATGCACATGAAGCTGTGTGTGTCCACCACATGGACTATCTCACTTGGAGCAGCATCATCACCTGAGGCTTCTAATACACCTAAGACATTAACACACCAATAGCAAACTTCTCACACAGCAGTTCTCCTTGTATCTCCCTCTATTCTCCATAGCAGTCACACACTTTAATTCCTTTACCTTGTTCTACCTCCTGAGACAGAACTCCTTCTTCTCAATGCCCTTTCTTATCTTTTTCCACCGCTGTCCCCTTTACATCTTTATCTCACACCAACCATAGGTTCTTTTTTTGTCTCTGTCAGTCTTTATCTGACTGACAAGTAGATACTCTGGTGTGTAAGCTCAATGCCAGAGTCCTATCAATGATGGAGCCAGAACTCTATTGAGACATAGGTGACTTCACACCAGCCTTTACACATTCACACACATTTTTAGGCCTCTTGGCAAATGGCAGTGCAATGAGCGATTGAATTACCAGTTTTGGTGTGTTTTTCACTGAAATACCTCCTGGAGGGATTTAGCACAGGGACAATGGGCTCCCTCAGAGGACAGAGAGAGAGACGAAAAAGATTTGAAGCTTTTGCAGTGCATCTAGATTATAGAGTGTGCCACTATTGCGACAGGAATTCTCATGAACAATAGGCCGCGTGGCAAAGAATGAAGACTTTTCATTGAGGGCAGAGAAAGTTCAGAAGTGTTCATTATATGAAAAGAATAGGATCTCACCATTTTTATGCAGACAGATATTTAAGGGCTTATTAAAAGACTCTACATAAAGGGAATCACCCATGTGAGCTTTGGAATGACGCTTTTATCCCGGCACATAATTGCAACCAAATTACAATAATTGTGCCAATTAAAGTAATCCTGAATGAAGAGAGTGTCATCTTAATGTTTCAGTACTCGGGATAAGAGTCTCTCTAATTAAGAGTGAATTGCTGGGCTACATATTCATTCAGACTGTGATTAGTGAGGAAAAATAAAAGTTCCGAAGAGTCCAAGAAGAGCCTGGCTGCAGTCACATCTCTGAAAGAGTGATTGTTTGGTGGATAAAAACAAGGTCAACAAAACAGAGGGGAAGAGAGCATGAAGAGACATAGTTAGCTGTGACCTAAAAATTAAAAGTGCATCAAAACTTTCCACATTTAAATACGAAGAAACCCACTGACATTGCACTTCTAAACACCACAATTTTACCTGACAACAGTTCCTCTGCTGTTCTGCTTGCTACGCTGTGTGAAGGTGTGTGTGCCTGTTTGTTGAACACAGCCTGCATCTCAGGGTCTGATTAATTACACTGATTCTCAGAGGAGTTGGGGATGACATATGTTCTTGCACTGGTGTGAGAGCTTGCTGTGTGTGTCTCTGCGTGTGAAACTGTTTAGTTCATACGTACCACAGAACTGTAATATTTGTATGTAATCGGATATGTATGCATGGTTACATTCAAAAACTTGTAGTGTTGAATGCCGTTTCAGTGCGGCGTCACCATAACTCCTGTGTACGTCTATTTGTGTAACACTAGTGTTGGTGTGTATGTAGCTTGTGTGGGTGTGTAATGAACAGAAGATTCAGGTGCAGCGCCAGGAACGCACTCCTGAGTGCAGCGGGGGCATCCTGGCACAGACAGGGCACCAGATGTCAGAGCAGTGCGGGAACCTGCTCAGTGGACCAGTGACACTATTTTTTCTAGAGCTGAAAACTGGATCTGAGCGTCCAGGAATAAAACTCTCTGAGGGACTGAAGCATCATTAGCTCCAAATATGTTTGGATACAACTAAAACTACTCCACTTTTACTAAAACAAATCACCACTGATCAAGTGTGAAACCCTGTTACATGACATCGATATCCTGTTTTAAAACATCCCATATGATGGGAATATATCATTATTTTACAATTATTAATTAAACAACATCAAGGAAACATACATACTGAGCCCATCAACAGTCTTTATAAGCAGGGTTGCTTTGAAATGACGACCATAAAGCAGGAGAGAGCCAGGTTAGTTACACTCAATATACTTTAAGGCTGTTCCCTTAAAGCTAAAACAAAGGGTGCCTGACTCTTGAGAGACGAGACAGACGGGGAAGAAATGATATAATTAAAGCTGATTGGTCACAAGGCTTCAAATTAAATTTGCTGGCAATCAAAAAAACTGCACTCAAAATATGAATTTTTTAATTTGACAGCTACAAATATCAGTTCAAGGCACTTTCTGTTTTGCTATTGTCAGTGTACTGAGCAGGCTACAATGCTGGCTCACTGCTCAAGGTGTAATTTGTACTTTTCCCTGCAGAGCTAGTGATACTAACATTTTAGCTATGCTCTATGCGCCTGTATGTGCGTGTAAGCTTGACTGCTTACATCCCATATCTTCTACAGACAGTGCCATCTTTGTTACACAGCTCTATCCCTCCGCTACCTTGCCCTTAGTCTGGGCACCCCCAAGTCTTACCATTAATGATAGAAATCGCTGAGGTTATTAACCGATTACACATTCTCCATCAGATTAGGAAGGCTGTACTAGCCCGCTCCTGCTATGGGAATTAGCACTACACTTTTCTTTTCACGCCGTGTCCTACAATGACACTTCACAGCCATTCATGGATGCCTGTTTTTGCCAAGCAAGTTGCTAAAAAAAGCTTTTAGCTGTTTTGAAAGCCTGTATGTTTGTGTGAGATAGGAGGGTGAGCTTTTCTATTTTTTTTCTCTCTTTTTTGGGAGTCCAGGTACATGCCAGAGTGACTATCAGCATCTTTGCTGGAAGGCTTCCTACATTTTTTTTAAACAATATATAGCGTACGCAATAATAGTTTTTAACTGGTGAGGTTAGTGCATGCAATCAAATCTGTGACCACATTTAAAAACCTCACACAAGGATTAAATCTACATTTTTATTTTTTGCTCTGATGAATATGGAAACGCAATTTATTTAGTTTATATAATACATACAAAATTTCTGATTTCTCCATGTATTGTGTTATATACTAAGCTGGAGCTTTACAAAGAGGAGCAGAGAGGAAGAGCAGGCTGCCTTGTGACTGAGATGCAGGGCGACAGTTGACCTATAAGGGGCTGACTCACCCCCACGTTCACTTCACCACTAATATATTCACTTAGTAACGCTCAGGGGATGTGCAGTCCTGCTGTGTAAAAATGGCTGAGCAGTACAAGCCATATGCATATATGAGTGCTAAAAACAACCATCAGATCTGCACCACATTGCTCATGTGGTAAAAAATGAAATAAAAAGAATGTCAAGTGGTCAAAAACTGAGCTACAAAAAAGATTCATGCCTACGTGCACATGAACGGTGTTTGTGTGTATTCATACACGCTGCTGAAAAGGAAAGCCAAGAGAAGTAGTTATCTGTTTCTCAAGCAGACAGACAGACCCTGAGGTTCTTAGAGGCCAGTCAAGTGCCTGTCCATCGCTAACAGAAAAAGACAGAATAACTCATCCAGAACAAAAAGGGACCTAAAGAGGCTCAGATCAGAAGAAAGAGGAAGAAAAGAGCAGAGACAGAAAAACATACACAGACAGAGGCCTGAGTCTTATCAGCGGAAGATCGGGGCAAGAGATAAGGCCTCTAGGCAAGGCGTTGTGTTTAGCCTGTTCAAGGCTTCCTGTCATCATCATTAAGCCAGCTACTTCGATGGCCGCTTCGTAACAGAGCAGCCATTTGGAAAGACACCCAGTGAGAAGAAAGATAAAGAAAGACAGGACCGTTGGTCAAAAACAAGATGATGGCTATATTGAGTCTAATGAGTAGTGCAAGTACAATCCTATCCAAGCCTCTCATTAGATGTAGAAACTGAATTTTATGTCTCCCAGTGTGATTCTCCACAAGTGACAGTGACAGTAAAACACATTTCCTCTGGGCTGTCCAGGACACTTCACTAACATATTCCTCTATAAACTAACAATTCCATGCTGACATGCTTCATTTAATACTGTCCACTTTGTGGTCCTTTTACTTGTCATGTAGTTGGCTAATTAGTTAACGGCCATACAAAAGTGGAATGTAATGCCTATTGTCTTTGAAAAAACCTAACCATGAAACCTAGTTTAATGAGGTAGTGGTTTGTGTTGGAGATGGGGGATGGAGGGTTGTCTGCTGAATCTAGCTGGCTGACTAGCTGACAGTAACTGTTTGTGACACTTCCCTGCCGCAGGAGTCGTGGGTGCTAGTGTATTGTGACAGAGTGCAACCTTTAAAGGCCAGCAACTGATGCACAACAGCACCCAACCCCAGCAACTCAGCCTCTGTCGGCCTCCTCCTCTTCTCTGTGGTGAGAATGTCTTAAATTATTTGTGATCTGACAGGCATTGCCATGAAAACTCACTGTATGTATATATGTATACATACACACAAAATTCATTACCTTTCTTAAAATACATGTAAAACACCTTTTGTATGGTTTCAAAGTAAAAGTGTCCCTTTGTGAACCTACAGAGTTCCAGGCAAAAATTCGGTCAGCGTTTGCCTTGTACATTATGATTAATTATGAAATCTGTCTGTCAGTTGCCAATTGGTGTGGTACTCACAGCCTTTGGCACTAAATGTGCACTGATAATGTAGCCTCCACAGAAAATAAAAATCCTTTACTGCCACCTGCTGGTTAGACTTGTTTATGACAGTGACTGACAGTGAACTGTGAGACATTTTATGGAGAGCATGACTGAATTTTTTTCCAGCTTATTTAAGCAAAATTTGGAGCTAAATCTTCATTTCCATTGACTTAATTCAGATTATGTTAACAATGGCACCAGTCTTCCAGTGCATTGTTAGAAATGGAGAGTGGAATTATACCAGAAAAAGAGAGAAATAAAGCTTAGAAGATATCATTCCTATATAAATCTTAAACATTAAGTTAGGTAACAAATACATGAGTGTGCTTGTGTGTGTTTGTTTACCTCTCATAGATGGTCTTGAGAGTGACCTGGTCAGACACTCCCTCAGCTTCTTCCAGATAGAGAATGATCCATGACGTCCTGTAAGGCCACTCCTCTGTCAGATAGATCCATGACGCCAGCCGATCCCAGTTGAAGATAATCTGATTGGCTCGCAACAGGCGACCTGTAAGTCAATAATGATGTAGACAATTAGAGGGCATAGCGTACAATCAGAGCTTCATTCTATGTATTTTATCCTCTATCCAAAATATACCCAATAGATGACTTAACACTTAAAAGTTTCTTTTTACCTGTGATAGAAACAATATTGAGCAGCCTCCTCATGGTTTGTGGGCTGATGTCACAGAACCAGTCCTCAGTCACCAGCAGCTTGGTGAGGTCAAAGGACATCTGCCTGGTGATTGTTCTCTGCATATGTCGACGTCGGTATGTGTCCTTTACAGACAGAACACTCACATTACCTTTACAGATTCTCAAAAGTATGTTTGTTCCACATGTTGATTCAGTTCAACTTGTAGCATCAAATCATGGTATTTCACATTATGAGACACAATGAGACAAAAACATTACAGTGTCACAACAGGATCAGGAAAACAGCAACAGCAAGACACAACAACACAGCAAATACAGCCACAGGACACCTAGACCCATTCTGTGCTGAAAACTACACACAGAAAGGTTCAAAACAAATTCCAAGTAAAACAAGAATGGCTACTTTAGAGCCTGTCAGCTGCTATGCAACATGACTGTCGCACAATTTGCATCATGAGACACTTTGCATCACATGGGTCACCATGTGATCTCAGGCCATGTCATCTTCAGATCTTAAGCTTGAACTGAAGTGGAGTATATGCATATCGGGACAGGGCCTCATGCTCCCATCTTGACTTCCTAAGAGTAATAGCCACTTCACCTGAATGCAGCCTCTCATTTAAATTATTGTATTATAGTATATCAGTGACACCAAAGGGAGTTTAAATGTAGCCTTTCCTCCCACACAGTCCATCTCTTCACAATAAAAACATATACAATATTAAATATCTGACTGCAAAAGAAGAAATGAAGGAGTCACTGTGGAAAGCTAAAGAGTCCTGACACACAGACAAGCTATTGACACAGATCTACCGGAGAACATCTGTGATGATATCAGACAGCTGCCGTGGTCATGAGCCAAGGCGAGGCTTTTGGTTGACTTTGAAGTTGTAACGCCAGTCTCATGACCTCTTTCTCACAGATGAAACATATGGCCACCACTCAGTCAGAACTGAAAAGGTCTATCATACAAACACGTGTGGCTGACTTTCCACATTTTGACTTCTACTGTAGATTTTATTAGTTCATTTTGACTTTATTGTTTTTCAAATTGCTTGCCTAACAAAGACAAAAATGAATTCCTGTGAATGGAAGATGCAGCGATACTCATAATGTCATCTGCAACTTGAGAAGCCACATGAAAACGGAGAGGCACTAATTCATTTTCCCCTCCTGCCCTCATTTTAATCTCCACTTGTAGAAAAAGGGCCCTCCTGCCAAGAGCCGGCTAGCAGCGAATGAAAAGAGAATGCTGCCCCATAATAAAAGGGCCAACACCAATAATTGAGGGTACTAGATAAACCCGAGGTACAAACAAATGTCAAACAAACAAACAAACAAGGCAGGAAGGCAGGAAGGGGGGGGTAGTGGGAAGGTCTCACAGGAGGGAGGAAGGCATCAGCGACAGCAGCAGAGTCACTTAGCCTCCTGCCAGCAGACCTGGTGCCAGTGTTTTGTCACAGGGACCCACTGCTGCTAGGCCTTGTCATTAGGCTGTGGCAACGCAGCAGGAAGGATAAACAGCCATTACATCAATTACACCAGGAACCTTGGCCACACACCGAGCACCTCTCTGTTTTTGTCTCTGTGTGTCTCCTTCTGTCCTCTGGCCTCTGCACTGCCTGCCAACACCATGCCTGCACTGAACACCCCCTTTAGGGAGGAGGCTAGAGAAAGAGATGGTTTCAAAGGCAGCATTTCCCACCCTAACCCAAGGTCTTCTGTTCAACTTATGGTGAACCGAGTGCATTTTAATTCAATGCAATTAATTTTGGATACAAAACACATCTACGTCTACTTTTATGCAGATGATACTCAAATTTAATCCCCTGAATCTACATCCAACCGCAATGCTACAATCAGCTGAAACTGGGTTTTACTTATCCTGAGTTAAATATGTCCTCATTTAAAAGGCTTTTCTACATACATCTCACGTAAGGATCTACATCCATCAAGCACACATATTCAAAGTTTCTCCTTTTTCCTAGGACTTAGACCTACATCAGTCTGTAAAAGTCTCTGCTGGGATGGTTCTTGGGTCAGCTATGACCTCACTCTTCTTGGGTTTCTCCCTTTTTCAAACATATTGTACATCATCATCAACTAATAAACAACTCTTACCCTGCGATTCAGGGCAGTCTTGCTGCCAAACTTGGCCTGGTCTTGAGCCAGGCTGTTTTGAGACATCTTCTTGTCCATGTCTTCATGCCATCCTGGCGGGATAAAAAAAAGATGAATCAACAAAAGTGTCACCAAATTTTACATTTAAAACAGTATCTAAACCTATGGGTTGATCAAATGCTTTGCAAATCCACATTTTATATAATAAAAAATGTTATTGTGTGTACCCTCAGCTGGTAGGGTCTCTCCATTGGTGGGGGCTGCCATGCAAAGCTTTTTGGCCGTACTGAGCCCCCTGCTGTTGAGGAATACTGGCAGGTGCACGATGTTTCTCATGTAGTCATGGCCATTGATGTTGGAGTCTCTCAGCACACTGTTGAGGTTTTGGTTGATAGCTTTGATGATAATATGCGGGTCGCTAGCAAAGATGGAGATAAAAGGGCCTTTGGAGAAGAGAACCCTCACCTGCAATGAGAAAGGAGTTAGTGTGTGACATTGTCATAGCGTTTGTTTGTTTTTTTTACAGCAGATTCCAGTGTTTACTGTTTTAATGTCAAAATACGTAGTTTACAATCGAATCAATCTATGACTTGACAGCTTAAGGCACCAGTCAGCTGTAGTACTTTAAACTTAATGACTCTTGTGAGAGCTGACTGTCTACAGCACATGGTGCCGGGGATTTCCACTCTGCTCACTAAGGGACATTGTCCAAGTGTCACAGGACATCGATTTGTGCTACATGCATTCATGGTTTGTTAACCCCTGTCCAGAACCCTCAGGCTGGCCCCGCAAAATGATGAACCTCTGTCCCTAAAGCAGCTGTTAACACTATCAACTAAGACACCATCACATGCACGTCTGCTTCCTTAATGCACATTATGTGGTAGAAAAAATACACATACAGAAGAGGAAAAAATTAAATTTGCTAATTGACAAATGTGTAAGATACAAAAAAAATGGATTTCTGAGTGCTGTTTGAATTTCTCTCAACAGAAGATGGTTTCAGAGAGACTGGGAGGTGCTTGCAGAGATGAGAAGATTACATTAGCACACAGGAGGTTGCCATCATCTCTGGGATTACTTCACCAAATAATAACATTTGAGTAAAAGGAAATCTTATTAGAGCAGCTGGGAGGAAGAATTTAAACCTGGAGGCGAACGTAGGCAGCTGGGAACACTGAGGTGGCTCCAGTGCAGCTGTGTGAACAGGTGAAAAGACCCACTTTACGTTAAGGCCACGTGGCAGCTGCACTGCAAAGATCTCTCAAAAAATCGTCTTCACTGACAGATTCTTTTATTATCTTATTACCAGTCAGGAAGAAGCTGCTCTCATCATTCCTCTACCCACACTCAAGCACATGCAAACACACACCGTGTCCAGCATCTGCAGCACTTTGTCCTGCTCACAAGCATCTAGGCCGTCGATGATAACAGCCATGCGTGTCTGGTTTTGAGTAAAGCCATCGATAGTTTTGGCCATTTTTGACATTAGCTCCACTTCATGCTTTAGAACCTGGGGGACAGATGAGAAAAAAAAGGACTCAAACCATTTTCATTTTCAGTGTTTATCTACAAAATATCACACACATCTTCATGAGAAAATGAATGCCACATTAGTCACAACAACAAGCTAAACAGACTTCCATTTACCCTTGATTAGGTACAATTACTAAAGTGGATTATTCTACCTTCATAAATCCTTCACTCTTGAGCTTGTGCAAATTGTTGGCAGCACTGTGCAGGCGTTTCCTCTGGGAGTAGAGGACAGAATCAGCCACCTGCCACCAGGTCCGACAGTTGAGCAGTAAGGCCAGGCCGACCACGCTGGCCATGGCTATCAGCACTGCATTTACTGTCAGATTCTCAGGGTCCACCTGAAGAGTCAAAAAAGTCAAACTAATTAAAGAACTGACATTTAAGTACATTTGTGTTTATGGCTATGGCTCTGTGTTTCCATATCACTTTACATTGCTTTAACTCACCTTAAAGATGGCCAGTAGTGCCATGCCAGTGATCAGGCACCCTAGTGTCAAGGCAAACAGCACAAACGAGGGAACGCAACACGTTTTCTTCCATTTTTGACCTGTTGAAGAAAGGCAGATAAAAACGTTACATAAAAATAAACTTTTGGGTTTTTTCCTTTGATATGTTCATCCAAATGTTGTGTGTGTGTGTTTTTTTTATTTTACTTATTCACACTGTACAAAACAAAGCATTTTAAAGTCATCACGAAAAAATAATCAGTGCTTTTACTGGTACTCCTGAAACCTTCTGTAAGATATTTATAAAATATGTTAGCTGGTATTACTAACTGCTGTATTCTTTTATCATCATAATTTTTATTGTGAATGTTGCTGATGACTAAAGGGTCATTACACGAGACATAAAGCCAAAGACAGTGATGTCACCTTGGATTTCATCATTCTTGAAAACTCTGAACAGTCTGGTAGCCATGAAGCCAAATTCCCTCTCACAGGCATCTGAAAGCGTGGCAACCATTTCTGCCATGGAGGTCTCCCCTCCAACACTGGAGAGACGATTATAATCCGTGAAGAGGAACCTGTGAAGCATGCGAGAGGGACAATGTTTTGGAAAGTGCAGATGGGAGTGAAAATTTATAAGAAAAAAAAAGTAAACTGTAAAAATGTTGTATAAGAGGCAGTGGTGCATTTAATTTTAACATACTGTATATACATACTTTCAATCATAACAACTGTCAGCATGTATGTATCTTTGTTTTCTGCATATGTCACCTGACAGGGAGGGCACGGGTGGTCTGCTCAGGAAGCTCAAGAGGGTTGACAAACATCAGTTTGAGCAGCAGTTCCAGATAGCCAATCTGACGAGCCAGACGGGTGCTGATGACCCACGCCCAGTGCCAGCTCTCCCTTTCACGTCGGCTTCCAAAGTACACCAGCACTGAACACAGTAAAAGACATTTAGTGTCAACATCACTAATAATCATTACATTCAACTCTTTGTTTCTGGCTAACCACTTCAGTGAGTGTCATATGAGAGAAACAGGTTATTGATCATATTGGTAG
>JAVQJX010142770.1:0-20468 GCA_036025115.1 Ambassis agassizii
TATAGTCTACAGGCTGAAATCTCAACTGGTTGGATAAACTGGTTTGATTCTCTCTTTTCTCTTTCTTCAACTTTCACTTTGTATAAATTAAAAAGAGCAAAATACACTCTCTTAAGAGTCTTTCTGCCCTTCATCTTGTTTTGTGTAAATATGCTGTCAGTCTGTTTCTCCAGAATGTCCGCTGACTCCCATATTTACATATTTTAACACAAGATAAATCACATTGTTTCAGTGCAAGTGCTGACAAGTTGGTGCTAACCTGAAGTAATTCAACAAGCAATATAATGCTCTGAAGTAAATATATACATATGTAGTTGGTTTGCTATGACCAGTTTCTGAATTGCTGATGAAGAATTAATGGTACACTTTGCTGCCTGGATGCTCTTTATGTACATGCCTGCATAATGTGTGTTGTGTTTCTTGGTGTAACTGGGGGTGGCACCACAGCTCTGGATTCAGTCTGATGACTTTCATAGTCACCACCAACGGACGGGAAGGATTAGAAAGAGTGCACACAGCCCAAGGAAACACAGGTAAGTGCAGTCTATTTCATACTGTGTCTTATTGTAGCATTATTATTTGTACACAAAACTATGCAGTGGTCCTTGTACGTAGTCGGGAATAGCTGAACTAATATGATATGTTGACACTCTCTCTGTCACCTCTGCTCTAGAAAAAAAACATCATCATCATCTTGTCCATTTATACAAGAAAACAATGCTCAGAAAAATCCAACTGATGGCAGCGAGGACTCTTGAGAAACTAAGAACTATGGCAATATGCTGATTTGTAATATGGACATGTCCATGTATGAGGACAACAGTGGCTCCTCTGAGAATAACTTCACTGTACACCCAAATGACACGCAAGCTGTCATCTCTGGTTTTCATTCAGAGAGCCATCAGCGGTACATTATCAGCCTCCTCCTTTCCAGCCTCTATACTGTATTCTTATTTCCTGTTGGCTTCATTGGGAACATTGTCATCTTAGTGGTCAATCTTGACCACAAGGTCCATTTGACAGCCCCAGACCTCTACTTTGTAAACCTGGCTGTGGCCGACCTAGCTCTGGTGGCTGACTCTCTGATTGAGGTGTTCAACCTGAAGCAAGGCTACTATGACAAGGCCGCCCTCTGCACTTTCATGAACCTTTTCCAGCAGGTCAACATGTACAGCAGTGTCTTTTTCCTGACTTGGATGAGCTTTGACCGGTTTGTTGTGCTGACCAGCTCCATTGGGCACAGCATACGACACGCACGCCTCTGCTGCTGTCTCATCTGGGTGTCCTCCTCATTGCTTACTCTGCTGCCTTTTGCTATAACTCAGGTGCAGCACGCTGGAGAACTCCACTTCTGCTTTGCCAATGTGACCCAGATTCAGTGGCTGGAGGTGATGCTGGGATTCATACTGCCTTTTTTCATCCTGGGTCTGTGCTACTGGAGAATAGCGCAAGTGCTTCGACGCAGCCAGAAGGAACGAGGCAGCGTACAGCTGAAGCCTCGCAGGCAGAAAGCACTGCGCATGATCTCAGCAGCTGTTTTAGTTTTCTTTCTCTGCTGGCTACCAGAGAATGTTTTTATAAGTGTCCACCTTCTGAAAGGTGACAGAGACAGTGGCACACTATGGCAGGAATACCCTCTAACAGGTCACACTGTACGGCTGGCTGCTTTCTCTAACAGCTGTCTGAACCCACTCATCTATGGCTTCCTAGGGGAGACCTTTCGAGAAAAACTGAGGCTTTTTGTCCATGAGAAGATCAGATGGTCCAAGCTGCACAGGTCCACCTCAGGAAAATCCATCTATGAACCATCTGCAAGGACATGCCTCCATGCAACATGCAACAGACCAAGCCAGTCCACACAAATTCTCCAACAGACTGTTACAGAATGTGCATAAACGTACACAATACACCTAACTGGGACATGTTGTTTATCAAATGAAGGTTCAAATATCGAATGTAAAACCAGACTGATTACTGTCATTTGCATTAATGAATGAAACAAAAAGCAGTTGATGTGCTCACCTCAGCTTGCTCTGTCACCGGTTTCTTTTTGTGCTTTTTGTCCTTTTTCTGTTTTTTACTCTCTGCTGTGTTTGATACAAGGGGAATCTCTACTGGAGCCTGTTGGATGAATTGAGAAAGATGAATTATTAAGTGAGCATTTAAAAGGGAGAATTACTAACAAAAGGCATGGTTAAAAGCTGATATTTGTATTGTGCTACACACCTCCACTTCCATCTTTTTCTTCTTTTTTATTTTATTGGGCATTATTTCCTCAGCAGGAGCTTCGCTGTCATCTGGATCCAACTTCTTCCTTTTAGAAAGTTTTGGTTCTGATTTCAGGGATTTGTCCTTAGCCATGAGAAATACTGTAAACAAAAACAAATGTCTATGTTACATAAGAACGTAACATACTGTACGCTGTCTGTGTGGAGGCAGATTTTTCTTTCTTAGTTTCTTTATTATGAAAATGCCTGTATAACTACATTAAAGACGGATCTTACAAATGGCAATGTCTTGATGTACTACAAGGATAAATGGAACAGATACACAGCAGACCATAAATATAACAATGAGTGGTTAAATTACTTTAACAATAAACGACCTACAGTCCTAAAAATAAGATTTAAATTATTGATTTCAGATACAATTGAAACCTACCTCAACACCGAAAGAAACGTGCAAGATCCTAACACACTTCGAGCATGGGAACTCAACCCGGAAGTTGTGCTGCTAAACTGAAGCGTGATTGGACTAGCTTCCGTTCGAGCTTTTGGATTGGTCGACGGGTGTAAAAGGGTTTAAAGATTGTCGCAGAAAAAGAAAAAAATTCTGACACTACTCTACTGAAGTCCAAAATGATTTCTAAGGAAATATATTTTAGCTAAAAATAAATAAATAAATAAACAAAAACCCTTAAAATATAACAAATGTGCGGTGCCGTCAGGACAATGTAATACGAGTTGATAATCAATCATATTACAGTAAATAATGTATCCAATTATTTTAGAAATGAAATACTGACATGTAATATAACGACAAGGTTTAAAATTTAAAAAGTGGAACGGTCCAAACCTAGGTCTCGTAGTTGCACCGGAAGGAATTGATAGTTGCACAATGCGTTACATGCATGACCTATCGAACAAGCGTTTGGTAAGAAAACCTTCGACTTCATTGCTTTCTTTTCGGGTAACGTAAGATGACCAGTAGTTCGAGATGTCTGCAACAATGGGACGAGTTTTCACCGATGTGACAAGATTAGAGTCCATTCGAAGAATATTTATTCATAAGAGCACAGCGTCTGCGAGGAAAGTGTGTCTTAGGTGAGCCAATGGAAAGCTTGACTGTTGACTGTAATGATGAATGTGGTTCAATGACAGGGTGGCATTAAACAAACAACAGTTTCTAAACTGCCAACGTGGGTAAATAACGGCGGTAAGGTGTTATTCTATACGATTTGTTGTAGTCATAACGTTTGTCTTTTTACCAAATGCTGACCAAGTCTTTGGGTTTGTGGGATATAGTGACTTAATGGGAAAAGTTGTGTATTGCCACTGACTCTCAAGCAGCCTCACATTTGATCTGTAGGTGGCATCATCACAGTGTCTTGTTGTCTGGATTCATAACATGAGTACATCAGTCATAAGTAGTGTTTGATCACTATGAAATATCTGATGTTCTGTTTTTCAGATTTGACAGTGTGCGTTCCCTTGCTGTGAGTGCTCAGATGTCAGCCAGATCCAAGGGTGAGGAAGAGGTAAACAACGAGCCCATCAAGTTCTCCACCAGTAAAGCAAGTCATAAGACTTGGAAAGTCGCCCGGTCTATGGGGAGTGAGCACGCTCGGCCCTGGTGGAAAGTACTCCCCATCAGCCTCGTAGGAGCTGGCTTTTTATTGTGGTGTGCAATGAGACAAGAGACTGACATTGATTCACAACTGGAGAAGCAGCTGTATGAGCATTTACCCAACATACTTTCAGAAGAACAGCAGGAAGAAGTACAAAATAAACCTGCTTAAATTACACTGGAGATGTAGATATGTTAGGCTATAACCATTGTGATGTAAATAATGATTTGTGGCTTCAACTTATTTGCAAGACTGAAAGTGGAAATGAAGCCGTCCATTGCTACAGAAACTTTTCTTGATTTTCAGGCTTTACATACCTCGTCATGATGCTTATGTGGATTAAAACAGTTGAAATGTGGTGTAGTTGTGCCATGTAATTATTCACAGTAATGGACTAGTAAAGGATGAATTTTGAACACATTATTCGCATACCAATTTACAAAATTCTGACTTCTCTAAAAACGAACACAACTCAGGTCGAGGTAGCGGAAAGTTTTATTTACAGCACAACAATAAATCCTATGACATGCACACACAGGATTAAAAAGGTACAGGTTCTAAAATATTTGCAAACCTGAGAAAGGAAATGGTTTTGTGAGCATTTACAGACATGAAGTTCTACTCTACAGTGAAGAGAGGGAAGAAGTGGAGTGAAACGACAAAGTACAAAAACATGCCTGAAACTACAAATGACAATTCGGTAGCACACATGCTGGTAATTCAAGATTTACAAAACAAAACCCCAGTCTGATACCCCACAGCACCCACCCACCCCCTCACTAAAAAGACAATGCTAACAATTTATGCACGCTCCCCTCTAATTCGCCTAGCCAGCTGAATGTCCTTGGGCATGATGGTGACCCTCTTGGCGTGAATAGCGCACAGGTTGGTGTCCTCAAACAGTCCAACCAAGTATGCCTCGCTGGCTTCCTACAAAGAAACGGGATAGTCAATGTTAACCACTGAGGGAGAGAAATAGACCAAACATTTATAATACAAGTGAAAAGAATTAACTAGGAATCAAGGAACTTTATTGTCATACCAGCTCACATTTATGCTTATGGTACGAAATTAGAACGGCGGTCCTGGTTTTAGCCATAAAGAAGAGCAATAATTAAAATAAAATAAAGTAGTAGTCTAAGCTAAGTAAGAAATAGAAATATACTGCAAGTAAAATAGAACTAACCTGAAGAGCACCAATCGCTGCACTCTGGAAACGCAGGTCTGTCTTGAAATCCTGAGCGATTTCCCTGACCAGGCGCTGGAAGGGCAGCTTCCTGATGAGCAGCTCAGTCGACTTCTGGTACCTACGGATCTCACGCAAAGCAACTGTACCAGGCCTGCAAAGAGACAATGTTTAAAGGCTCTGTGGCACACTACTACAAGAAAATTACAGAGAAGAAACGAGTGTACACAAGTAGTGGAATACAGCAAATCGCTTGCATCAATAGAGTACTGATCACTTCTGTGTACCTGTATCTATGGGGCTTCTTCACTCCGCCGGTAGATGGCGCGCTTTTCCTGGCCGCCTTTGTAGCCAGCTGCTTTCTGGGCGCCTTTCCTCCGGTGGATTTACGAGCGGTCTGCTTGGTACGAGCCATTTCTTAGAGTCTACAGAATAAAAAACAAACCAAACAAGTTAAAAGCATTAAAATCCCCCATATGATCTCAAACGTGTAACCTCCTTTATAAACCGATACTGGGAAGCACACAGTCGCTATGCAGTTCGACTAATGACACCGATGAGTCACATCCTCTTCACAAAAAAAAAAAACAGCTGCCACACAATTTACACCCTTTAGCTATAAACAAAACTGCGTGCCGAGACGAGTAGCAATTCGTGTCAAAGATACTTTTCAATAAGCAAATACAACAATTCGTCTAAAATGTCTGGTTTAAATTAAATACCGTCAGTGTGTAAATCTACAAAGAGCTCTGCCACCATTAAGCTACAAGGGACACACACGTTTCTGTGCTCGTCCATCGAGCAAATTTAAAGCTAGCATGGACGGTTGCAAAATGGCGCCAGCTAGCTACAGACGAGGCTAATACAAACATAAAGACACCCGTGGCACCAAAACTTACTTCATAATTAAACACATATGGCAACTAAACTCTACGTATACTCTTAACCAGGTTCATGTGACAAATTAATTTTATATACAGACCACCTAAAACATAGTTAGCTATTGGCTATGGCGCGCCGTTTTGTTATCAATCGGTAGACATAAATTCTAAAATTTTAACGGCCAATAAAAGCCACTGAAATTATAAAACATTACCCACATAAGTAATAAAGGGCGAATACGTATTTCAACAATGAAAGTTTTCTCTCTGTCTCACCGTTTCGGTTGAAGTTCCCGGAAGACAATTAATCCTCGCAGTGTTCTGTTTCGGTGTATAATCCGAGAGCCACCAGGCGGGTGGCATTTATAGTTGAAAGGAGCGGAACGATAAATCCCGCCCCCGGAACTGTATGATTGGTCCGGACTCAAATCCATGACGGAATGTAATTAGTGGAGGAAAAAGGGAGGATGTGCTTCAGGATTTGAAACAGAATGGATCAAGAAAAAAAGCGCTTCATTTATTTTAATTATGTGACCAGCCATTTTTTAAAATTATGGATTTGTTTTATCAAAGTATGCTATACAATTTGATGCACAGCGATCTTTCACTTTTAAATAAAATGAGAGGGACCGACATCAAACCTGTTTCACAAAAGGCATAAGCTTCGTTTAAACGGAGCGGGAAAATACGGCAAAAACATATATATTTGTAAATTACCTCTTTCAGGGGCCTCTCTAAACCACAATATAGTTATATTTCATGTCCCTGATTTTCTATATGACCAAAAAAAAATAAGAAAGAAATGGGAGAGACAAATATCTAATTTCTTGATACGTATAAAATAAGATTGGACAGCAATAAAAATCGCTTACGGCCACACTACCCTGAACACGCCCGATCTCGTTTGATCTCGGAAGCTAAGCAGGGTCGGGCCTGGTCAGTACTTGGATGGGAGACCGCCTGGGAATACCAGGTGCTGTAAGCTTTTCTTTATTTTCCCAATTGGCTGATTGTTGTCTTTTAATTAAAAGGGAGGAAAGTGTTTTGAAAACAAACAGCCACGTTGCCATTTTCTCACCCTTTTAAAAAAAACAAAAAAAAAAATTATTGTTGAGTAAAGAAAAAGTTGTTTCAAGCGGAACTAGTGAATGTTCAGGAAATCGTATCAGACGGATTTTTTATCGCGTGGCACCGGTGGTAAGTTTCTGTCTTCGACGTGTTTTTATAGAAACCGAAGACGTTTTCTTGAAAGGATTTATTGTCAAACGAGTAATATAAAACTCAGTTGTGATGCTGAACGTCTTTTTTTTTAATGTGAGATATGTGGAGACAAATAGTTTAGGCGTCGTTCAGCTGTAAAACGGCATCGCTGGAGAAATCAGCATGAGCCAGCAAAGGCTACTGTGCATAGGTACATTTAGCGAAAGTGTTTTTCTAACAAGTAGTCAAATAGAAAAAATCCTCTGGTTTGATTGAATTGAACTGATTTTGCTGCTGCTGGCCATGATACTAACTTACCGTGTGTGTTCACTCATTCCACAGATATTGAAGCTAAATCGTCTAACACTTCTTCACTCTGGACTCGTAGTGACAACAGCTTCAGATTTGACTTCTTCACTGCTAATCCTCCTCCAGCTCATCAGGAGGGAATTTCTCCATCAGGGACTGAGACGGGAACAGACCAGAGGATTGCTTTTACTGGACAGGGCTCTAATTTTGCCTTCAACTTTCAAATCCCTCCTGCCACACCAGTAGAAGACATGGAGACGACAGAGACAGCACAGCAATGCGTCGAACAGGAGACCTCTTCTGTTTTACAGGAGCCTGCCTCTGAATCAAAAGCAAAGAAGAAAAAGAAGAAATCAGGAAAGAAAAACACATCAAGTTCTGAGCCAATTGAGGGAAGTGAACAAGGAAAAGACACAGAGCTGGTCAGTGTAATGTTTCTTTGTTGTCATGCCAGTTACCAGTTCATTAGTTTGACTGTGTGATTCACAGAGCGCAGAAGAGCAGCTGAGTAGACAGCTGGACTGGTGCATCGAGCAGCTGGAACTGGGACTGAACACCCAGAAGGGCACACCGAAGCAGAGTTAGTTTGACTTTTACCTGTTTTCAGAAAGCATTATGAGATTCTGGGCCTGCAGGGGTCTGAATACTCACCACTGGTTTGATGACATTCTAATACATTTTGCCTCTGCAGAGGAGGAGGCCTCTCGTGCCCTGAAGACTCTGCGTAGCTCCAAAGCTCCTTTAGCCAAAAAGAGGCAGCTGATGAGAGCCATGTCTGGAGACTACAGGAAAAAAATGGAGGAAGAGAAGAGCAAGCAGTTCAAACTCATTCAGGGCGGTGAGTAAACTGTGATTTGAACCATTAAGACACTGGAAATAAAAGTTGAATATGAATCTTTAGTAATTGAGGTTTCTCTGCTCTTAACAGAAATTGCATCAGCTCATGTGAAAGTTGTGGCAGATTCACCTAAGAAATCTGTTTTCCACCGGAGAGCCGATACCAAAGCCAAGATGCCAGCTGCAGAGGAGATCCCACAGCAAAGTGAGAGCCAGGACACAGAGCACACAGCGCAGACTCAAGACAAGACATCAACCTTTGTCTTTAATCCATCAAAGGAGGAGTTTCACTTCAATTTTCTCTGATTTTTCTTCTCAAAAACAAACTTTGGGATGCAGGATGTTGGGAAGAAGACTACATGGTGGACTTTCTGATGACAATTAAAAAAAAAAACATTAAAGATAAGTTGAGTACAGAAAAACTTTTCAAACCTTTTCATGACTGTGTAAATAATATTAAAGTATGTTTGTAAAGACAAAACAAATAAATACAGAATACTAAAAAATATTTTATGTGCACTAAACATTCATTTAAAATTTAGTGGCGCAAATACCTCCAGTTAGACTTTCAAACCGGAAAGGGCGGGGTATGATTCAACACGACCCCAATTGAGTGTGACACTCAAAACAAAACAAAAAAAGTTTCGGCAGCTGAGAAAACAAACTACCTGCTGACAGTAAGCTTTTAAATTCGTTATTTTAGCACACATTGTGAAATATTAATTGATGATTTGTGTTGCCGTTTGTTGCTTTTACGAGTTTAGTGTTCATTGTGTAGTTTTAGGCCGAAGAAAAGTTTGCACCGTTATGTTGCTAAGCTAAACTAGCTACAAGAGAGCGAGAGAGATAATAGATACAAGAGAATAAATCAGCTCCAGCTTTAATTTTACCAAAGTCTAATAACGCGTAGTAGTTAACATCGTTTGTCATTTATTAACTAAACCTGTAAACACACCCTGACTCGTCGTCGTCCAGTGTTCAGTTAACATTCACATGTGTGAATGCGGGGCTTTGTGGTCGTTTTGTGGTAAGCCTCTCTGTTTTCAGGCGTGAGGAGGAGGAGGGACGAGAGACAATGTCTGAGTTAAGTGATGAAGCCAGTGAATCGGAGCAGCTGGGTGCCAGCTTGTCTCTGTGGCTGGGTGACTCTTTGGTGCGTCCGGAGGAGCTGGATGTGCCCCTGGACCTCCACACCGCCTGCTCCATCGGCCAGTACGACGTGGTGGCCGAGTGCATCAAAAAGTGTGTGAACATCAACTGGTTTATTACATGTATGCATTCATCTATAATACTGTTAATACTCTTTGTTTTCAGGCGCGAGGTGGACTTAAATGGCAAAAACATTGGAGGATGGACCCCTCTTATGTACGCCTCTTACATTGGTCATGATAACATAGCAAATCTTCTGCTGGAGGCTGGTGTGAATGTAAACGCTACCACTGCCAAAGGACTGACACCTCTGATGCTGGCAGCAAGCTGTGGGAATGAGAGCATCGCATACTTTCTCCTTCAGGTACAGTATCACTAGTAACACATACTTCAAATTGCACATATGAAACCATTTAGTCTGGATTTGCTGGCTAAAATCACAGAACATTTCTTTTTCTTACCTAAAAGCAAGGTGCTGAATTGGAGCTGAAGGACTCTCGAGGCTGGACGGCTCTTTTTCACTGTACGAGCACAGGCCACCAACAGATGGTCAAGTTCCTGCTGGATAACAATGCTGACGCCAATGTCAAGTGTGTATCTTTATCAGAATCAAAGTCATATGAGTGATGATCTGTTATGATTTTTTTTTTTTGAATATTTTCTTTCCTCATTCACAGAGAGCCTGGGTCTGGCTTCACTCCCCTGATGGAGGCTGCTGCTTCTGGACATGAAATCATCGTTCAGTACCTGCTTGATCATGTGAGTAGGTCATTGTGTGCAAACACAATTGCTCTTTGCTGTCTTTTTGTTGTTGTTTAAAAATGTTTCTTGCCCAGAAATGATACTTATAGTAGGTGATGATGGTATAGAAAGGAAAGATGGTATGATAAAGATATTTAAACTTCAATTCTGACATTACAGAAAGTTAAAGTGGATGACCGTAACGCAAAAGGAGAGAACGCCCGTGCCCTTGCCATGATGTACGGTTATACCAAAATAGCCAGCCTTATTGATTCTCGTTCTCCAAGAATAAAACCAGGTAGTCTGCATAACGTTCCATAAAAAGTTTCATCTTGTATTTCCTGTTTAATTTTTTTAATGTATGTTCCATGTTTTCAGGACACTTTGAAGACCTGAGCTCGTCTGAAGACGACAGTGCACCGCCGAGGATAAGGCCAAATCGCAACAGAGCTAAAGGTGTTAGCATCCACGATGGACCTCAGGCCATTGCCAAATTCCGAGTAGGAGGCACCAGCAAGCCATGTGGTAGTGTCACATTAAAGTGTGTACCTTCCAGTCTGTATCTGTGCAGTGCCACTGAATAACATTCATGTTACCTATTGACTTACAGAGCCTCCTGCAGTGCTGCCAGGCTACATGACATTTCGTGATATTGGTGAACAGAGTGATGGAATCTGTTACCGCGATGTGACCTCACCCATCAATGAACTAGATGGGCAGAGCAGCAGCAGCAGAGGTAAGAGGCTCACAAATATTAGTGTCGTGTGATATCTCAAATATTAAAAGGAAATGTTTGCATTTTTTTTATCTTACTGCCACAGACGACAGTCCCTTCTTTGACAATGACATGCCCACCATGAGGAGCAGCAGCAGCAGTAGTGAAGGCCTACCTCATGTGATGGGTCTCAACTGGGAAGGCTCTGTGGAGAGTAATGAGGTGAACACAAAGCCCTGCAGTTCAGGAGAGCAGCCGCAGATTTTTTGTAACATATTGTGACTGACAATTGTGCCTTTCTTCACCAGGACTCTGACCAGTGCAAGAAGAGCAGCTCTCGCAGAGTAAATAAGGGTCATCACTCCAAAGGCAAGGTTCGCAATAGGAACAGCGATGCAGCTCACTCAAGTGCGGCAGGAAACTGTGGGATATGCACACATCCCCCACTGTCCTACTCTGGACCGAAGGCATGTCTCATCTGCATGACAAGTTTATCCATTTTTTATTCACCTCCTCACTCTAACTGTAATCTTTGATTTCTGCAGGATCTGGCAGATTTCTTGGAGCAAATTGGCTTTTCTAAGTATCTCCCACTGCTGGAAGAGCAGGACATAGACCTACGGATATTTCTGACTCTGACAGAGAACGACCTCAAAGAAATAGGCATCACGTAAGCAATTTCACTCTTTGGTATTTATCTGATCATACACTGTGTGTGTTTGTCATTGTGTGAAATCCTGACTCTCCAGATTATTTGGACCCAAGCGTAAGATGACTTCAGCCATCGCAAGGTGGCACAGTAATGCTCGACCACCAAGTGATGCTCTGGAACAGGCCTATGCTGACCAGCTTGAGGCTGAGATGCAGGAAATGGCCATTCAGCTACACAAGGTAACAATTTAAACAAACTTACTGCAATGTTTCACCAACTGGAAACATTTCACACTGATTTGTCTGACTGTCTTCATGTAGCGCTGCGAGGAGGTAGAGAGTCTGCAGAGCCAGGTGTCGCAGGAGAAGGAGCTGCGTACAGTGATGGAGGGATGTCTGATGGAGGACAAAATGGCATGGAAGAGGGTCCACGCTGAGCTAGTGGAGAACCACAGGCTGGCCCAAGACATGAGCACCACACTGGCGAAGGCGAAGGCCTGTCGTGCTGAGCTGCTCTCCTGTTTTACTACCGATGGGAACAGCAGCTCTTACATTGGCGTGGAAGATAAAAGTGATGCTGAGCTGATTAAGAAGCTGGATTTCTATGAAGAAGAACTGGGTAGGAAGTTGTAATATTCAGTGAATGGTGTGTTTTTTGTGTTGTTACTGAAGTCTTAATGTTTTATCATTACAGCAGGGGCTCTACAAACCGTGCTTCAGAGTCTGAGGCGATTAAGTGCCCCCGAAAAGGTCTCAGATAGCTGGGAACGGCCTTAAACTTTCAGGTAACCACATTTTTCTTTAGATTTTCTGATTGAGAGATTTAAGGAGTTCTTCACCATTTTCTAATATTTTGAAGGGGTTTCTGCCAACACTTTGACGGAGGGTGATTTAACCACCCTGAACAATCTCAATGAAACGGGATAAGGCCAAAGACGAGCACTAGCCCATCCTGACCAGAGCCGCCCGTGGAGCGATGCAGACCAGCTGCTCATATGGGACTGGCTGTTTGACCAGAGCTTGCCAGATGTGGACAAGGCCAAGGGCAATGCAGCCGCTGCAGGAAAACAAAAAGACAAGCAGGCAGAAAGGGGAGCCAACCCCCAAACGCTTGTGCTGGTTTATGCTGGACTCCTGTAGCTGGGTTGTGCAGATGCGCAAAAAGAGAAGGTACACACTGTGGATCAAAGGTGGTAATACTGTGATTTGTTTCCAAGAGGCAGATTTGTCTGCAAACACACAAGAGGATCTGTTGCAGATAAAAGGGGTAAAGAGATTAAAACGTTAAATGACTGAAGCTGAAAACTGTAAATCATCTTTGTGGTGCAGAGATGAATTCATGATGCATCAAACAGAAATTAAAAAAAACACAAATAAATCCAAATCCATTCAATCCAAATCATTTGTTTCACATGTCTATTAATATTGTCTGTATTTAATCTACACGACAGGGGAGTTTCTGTGCACACTGAGTAGTGAGGTCAGGGAATCCCTTCCTGACTGTCAGGATGTCCTCATATGGAGTGCATTTGAAAATCCTCTATTGTGCCCGGGGGCCTTGGCAGTAAATCAATGTGATGACAGTTACTGCTCGGTAACAATCTTGGCACAATGTGCATGTTGGCTGAGTTTAGCTTTAGTAGCTGATCCAGATACCCCCGCCTGACGCCTGCAGGTTTTTATAGTAAGCACACACTCTACCCAGCACATACATCTCTGCTCTAATATCATGACAGGAAAACAGATTTATTACTGAAAATGATACATCAACTATGTTTACTGTTACAGTGTCATAAAACAAACTCTGCAAGTGTCCAAATCATTCCTAATTAAGCAATAAATTAGTGCTATACATCTACAATCTGTGTCTTACTGCACATTTAATGAATGTCATCAGTGTGCAGAGGATGAGTGAGTTAAACCCAGATAAAGTTGTTTGTAGGTTTATCCGCTAGAAAACATCTATGGTTGCACTTATCTGTTGTGGTGTGACAAGCACAAAGTGACAAGCAAACATTGTGTAGCCAAGGCCAGATGCTAGGATTCTGTGGGTCGAAGAGAGTGCGCTGGATTGTGGCAAATGAATAAGTAGTGCTCATTCTCTAAGCTGCCCCTGAGCCTGACATTTTACTCAAACACTGATCCACAAACATGGGGTGCAAGGAAGTGACACTTAGCTGGCGAACCAGGTATAATGATTCAGGACACATCAAAGTTTAAATTTAATATGCATTGCTTCAATTTATTGCATGAGTAGAGAGCCATGTCTCTCTCTAATATAAATTAATGCAAAATTATCTACAGTCCTTGAAAATAGGTTTTAGTATAAAGTACAAACATAAACATTGCACTTATGATTAGTCAACAATTCTTCCTTGTACAGCATTCAGAGTTTAAAAACATTGTAAAAATGCTATGTAAATTCATACTTCTGTTTTTCAGTAAAGCAAACATGACCTCACATGTGATTGTGTTTGCTCTTGAGTGGCTGTCCAGGAGAGTACACTAAAACGTCTTCCTCCCTCTGACCATCGGTCTAATCTCACTTTAAAGCAGCAGTGACAAAATGCTCCAGGCCTATGCAAAGGGATGAAGACATCTCATCTGTCCATAGTGTGTGTGTGTGATTCAAGCAGGTGTGAGGAGTGTTACCTGCTCCCACACAAGACCAGCTGTGTTTACAGTGGTTGAGAGTGGCTCAGGTGTACTCACACAGGTGACCACAGCCGGCGGGGCAGTGAGCGCTGCTCTTGAGCCAGTTCATCATATGCTCCAGATGTCCGCCGTGGCTGCAGCCCTGACACCAAACAAACAGCCCCTTTACCACATGGTGACACACTGCACACACGCTGGCACACTGGTGACACCTGCAGGAAAAACACATGGTGCTCATTAGAGCTGCCAGGCAACCTGCGCAACAAAACCTCCGGGGCTTTTTATAGTTTCATAAAGAAGTTACAATGTGCAAATTACTTTCTAAAATTAAACAGTGACTCGAATGTTCAGACCTGTCACAAATCCAGCCCTTGTTGCTCATTGGTCGTTTGCAGTTGCTGCAGTTGATGTGCAGTGTTGTAGATGTCTGGTTCAGGCAGGTGATGGCGCTGCACGTGCTCAGCTTGATAACCTCATTGGACACGTTCCACAACTCGAATCTCTGCAGCAGGTCTATGTAGGACATGTACCAGTGCTCCTGGAATGGAAATCACTGCTTAGAGAAACTGCAACACTACAACTAAACTGTTCACCATGAAGGCTTTTTTTATGCAATGTAAGCGAAATTACAGTTTTTTTCCCCCCAATCTGACCTGGGTGAGGTCATCAATTTCTTTACGGATCCGGTCCCCTAAAACGATAAGCACTGACACAGCCATCTGCACGTCACCCTGCTCGGCGTAGTAGCTCAGCATCTCCCGCACAATGGGGCAAAAGAAGCTGGCGGGCAGATGTGGGCTGTACAGTGGCTGGGATATGGATATGAGAGAGAACGACTCGATGGGCGTGAGACAAGGGACTTCTGCCTCGTTGCCACTGACGTGTGGGGAGTCAGCCTTGTCCTGCTGAAGGTGCTCAGGGGCCGATGGGTTATCCATGATCTCATGGCGCAGTTGGAAGGCCTCCTGGGGCAGCGTGTACTCCGGCTCTTCTGCAACAACAAAAGAAGCAGAGATAATATCAGACAAAAGAACGCTGAGCAGGGAGGGGGGTTATATTTAGCAGCTACTGACGTAGGCAACTCTTTAGTCCCCTCACTGATGAAACTGTGACTGACCTGTTTGGTTGTCATGCTCCATAGAATAGAGGTCATCGTCATCTAACTCAGCATCACCAAACATATACTCAGCCTGGCCCTCACTGCCTTCTGTCTCCTCATTTTCTGGATGGAAATTGAACAAATGTAAATTACATAAATTAAACATAAAGGTGTTCTGACTGCAGACTGACCACTAAAGAGCACTCTCACCTTCATTATTATTGCTGATGTGCGAGTTTCCCGGCTCCAGGTGGATGTTATCCTGCCTGTTGTCACTTTTGCTGCGTTCCAGTCTGCTCTCAGTGCCCATCCCTGAACCCATTTCCTTCATACTGAAACTTAACACATGCAGACGTTCAACTCAAGTGTTAAATTGTTTTTTTTTTGTAATGTTATAAGGATAAGACCTTTACCTGCTCATTAAAGGCAAGGTTCCAGGTTTAATGAGGCTGTGGTTAAGACCAGGTGCAGCGAGGTTTGCTGGGTCAGAGAACATTATTCTCAGCATAGTCCATGTAGTGGAAACCTGTGAATTGAATAAGGCAGATTACTCACAGCACAGAGTTAATATTATGTTTATATTAATTAGGTTTTTAACTGCTGGACAGACTGTAGAGACTTAGGTCACAGTGCCCCTTGGACAAAATGAACAAATTATTTAATAAATACCTCTAAAAATATCAAATGCAGCCTCAATGGGAAAAAAATAACAACAAAAGAATTCTGTGTCCAGTCGGTCTGACCTGAGGTCTTTTGAGCTCCTGTGCCACCTTGGCATTGTGATCACACAGCTCAGCAAATGGCTTCCCACTGAGGAGGTAGAGTTGTGCTGTCTTGACAAACCAGTCCATACGGTTACTGTCCAAATCCGTCTCAAAGACACTAAGTGCACTGGACACATGAGCAAACTGTTCTGTCTGGTCGGGCTTCTTGAAGAAAAAGATGGGGTAACGGCGGTCGCCTCCAGGATACGGCTTCCTGTTGGCATCATTGCTGATCAGACTCTCTTTTGCTGCAAAGGCCAAGTCACCCAATAATCCAAAACACAAACCCTCGGGGTTTGCCTTGTCTACAGGACGAGTGGCGTCCTTGAACATATGCTGGTATAGTGTGCTGTCTTTAGAGCCGGAAAGCAGGAAATCAGGGTCATGCTGGTGTCGCCACACAATGCCAGTGGTGACATCTTTGTGTTCTCCAAAGGTGGCGAAGGGAATGAAAGGTCTGCGGATGTCCCACACATATATGTTGTGGTCCACCATCATAGAACATGTAGCCAAATGAAACTTTCTCTCAGGCCTCCATTTAACTCGTGCGACTGATGCAATTGTCTGGACACAGTAGATCTCCTTGGCCCTGTTAGTGGTCATGTCCCAAACCTTCACCATCTTGTCTCTACCTCCTGTAGCCAGCCAACCCCTGAAGCAGAAACAAGCTCAAATGTGAAAACTGTAATAAACCTATTCTGGTGACATGCCTGCTTGCATGTTCAAGTGTTTACCTGTCATCTGGGTGCCAGTCGCAGCAGAAGACAGGGCCAGTATGCGCAGTAAACATTCTCTCATATCGGTCCGGTCGTCTGATGTCCCATAGTTGAACGTTGCCATTTTCAAAAGATGCAGCAAATGTAAAATAATCCTTCATGCTAAACTGTACATCCCTAACGCTCTCCGACTGACCTAAAAGAAAGATCACATATACAGTGAATATTAGAAATAACAGAAATCAGACAACACAATTTCCAGCAGTGCATCACACTACCTGAGAAAGTGCTGACAGACTCCTTTTTGCGCAGGTCAAAGCACTTCATAAAACCATCCTGCGAGCCACTGAGCAGCATGTAAACCTCTGTGGGGTGGAAACACACCTTATTAACTGTACGTTTGTGTTCAGTAAACAGCTGGTCCTGCTTGTTTCTGGAGGGTTTTCCCAGATTCCAGGTGACCACCGCCCCGTTGGTGGCAGCTGTGGCCAACAGGTTCTCCTCCATCTGATGCCACATCACATCAGCGCAGCTGAAGTTCAGAGAGGGTTTGCGGCCAACACGTAGATTCAGCTTCTCCACAAACTGCTCCTCCTCCAGTGAGTAGATCTTGAAGATGTTACGTCCAGCGACAACCACCTGCGTGGCGTCACGACACACACTGATGGCATTGGCAGGAGCGTCCAAGTGGCAGAACATAGTTCGGCCACTGATGGTATTGCTGCTGAGGGCTGTGGTAACCCGTGACATTTTCTCCATGTTCCTAGTGCAGATAAAAATGTATTCAGCTCAGAGACCAGGACAGTGTAATTTCATAAAGCAATTTCATTTTCTACCAGTAGGTGGCACTCAAACAAAATACAATTATTCACAGCATTTCATCGGAGAGAGGGGAGGGAGGGGGAGGGAGGGGGAGGTGGGGTTGCAGGTGAGATGGGAACTGTGACAGACCAACTAATGAACATTATTATATTGTCAATCAACAGCTGCAGTACTTACTTGGTGAGGACCTGAGGGACTCTTCAGTGTCTGCAGCTGAACAGAGTTCTCTTCATGTGATCCCATGAAGGCCAACCTGCTAGAGGAGATGAGCATGTCAGACATAATATCTGTATTTATCATTAATGCCTTTTACAAACAAACACCGTGTAAGTGTTTGACACACAATTATTTAATAGCTGCCTGCCTGGTACATTTTTTTTTTTGCTTTACAACCCTCACAATCAACTAATGCAGCAGGTTTTACTGGTATTCCTCACGCACTCTGCACTGTCATGGTGTTGCATTCACCTTCGCAAAGGTAGTAGTAACGTCCACGCAAAGATGTGATATGCGAGCAACATGTGCATGTATACAATCCAGAGTGTCAGGTGAAAGTTTTAACCATTCACCCTCGATTTCATACTTTTACGGTACTTGATGTTACTGTATGTATATATATATATATATAATTCACCCCTGGGTCAAATGTCTCCTGGTGTTCACTTGTGTGGTTGTGAGTTCGCTACAAATACTCAAACCCCATGTACAGTGCACCATAAACATGACTGGAAGGTGAAGCTAATGCTAGCTAGCTAACTTGGCTACAAGACAGTTTTGCTAAGACGAAACACGCACGACACGCTCATTCCAAGTGAGTTAAACAATTATACGACTACTAATGATACGTCGTGTTAAGTATGTATGCGTTAATGCAAAGAAAAAATATTTTAGAAAACAGACCTTCTTTTTTGAAGTTGTTGCTAACTGCTTGCGGTACCGGAAGTAGTTTTCTGCTAATCTCGCGGGAAGCGCGTAAAAACCGGAAGTGCCGTTCGCGTACATCCTCAGCGGCACTTTGAGGAATAGTTTTTGTTTTAGGTGCGTCTTTCGGGTAAAAGTATTCAAACTAGGCGAAATAGTTTAAGATGGGCTTATAGTGTATTGTAGTATATATATATATATTTAATAAAATACACTTTTAGTAATTACTATTATTTCTGCATTTGCGGG
The DNA here is from genome assembly GCA_036025115.1 of Ambassis agassizii. Taxonomy (NCBI): domain Eukaryota; kingdom Metazoa; phylum Chordata; class Actinopteri; family Ambassidae; genus Ambassis; species Ambassis agassizii. The sequence goes on from JAVQJX010142770.1 coordinate 18,743, forward strand.
TGATGCAGTGAGCCCTCTGCTGCTATGAGTGCTCTGTTTGCCTGTGAGGAACCACTTACATGGAGGAGAGTGTATTTAAAATACTGGGATGTAGTGGAGGCCAAAGCTAAAGGCAAGAAACCTGGAAAGCTGCTGAACCTTGACAAATGGTAATCCACGTTTCCTCTTATAGCACAAAATCACTGAAGTTTTGTATTAATTTGAAGTGAAATATGTGAAAGATTTTTGCATATCTGAATCAGTTCTTATGTAATCAGGTATCAAGAGGAGCTGCCCCAACTGATCTCAAGTCGACCGGATAAACACATCACCCTGGCTGAGCTGGTGAAACTGATGGAGTGGAAGCTCACTGTAAGTCATGTCTAGACAAATCAGGTTGCACTACTCTGTCCATCAACTATGTCCTTGACTGAGCCCTGTGGACTTTACTGCAGAGAGGGAAGTTCAGGCCAAGGCTGCAGCAGCTGGTGGCATCCAACAGTGTGCACACGGTGGAGAAATGTTCCAGAAAGGCCTTCGGCCTCCTGCCTGATGTGCAGGCAGCAATCACAGAACTCAGCTCCCTGAAGGGAGTCGGTCCAGCCACTGCTTCAGGTTAGCTCGCCTGCTATGTGTTTATGAAGATAACTGTATCAAATCTGCTTTCAACAAAAAGATAAAGGTTCAATATTCACTCTGTTAAAATGCCTCTGTGATGAGCTGAGTGACTGATTGTCAATAAGTTGACAGATCAGTGGTCACACACAGACTGGACTCCCTGCTTTCTGTTTAAATAGTTTGTAAGCACCTCATGGCTACAGTTAGCTTTGCTTGTGAGCTGATTGACTGTTTTGTTCCAGCTGTGTTGGCAGCAGGAGCCCCAGAACAAACTGCATTCATGTCTGATGAAGCCATGGAGAGTGTACCAGGACTGAAGCCCATCCAGTACACAGCCAAACACTACACAATGTACCTGGACAGAATGATTGAGCGGACAAAAAAACTCAACAAAGGTAAGGTGACTGTACAGATTCCTGTTGTCACCTGCTCTCTTTTCATTCTGTGTTTATGCATTATATGAACTATTTAAGTTACCATGTTTGTGAAAGGTGCAAAATAAATTTGTATGACTGGTTGCCCTCAGTGGATCCACAGCAGGAGTGGACGCCCCACAGGCTGGAGCTGTGTTTGTGGGCAATGACAGTAGCTTCACAGCAGCAGCTCCAGCTTCTGAAGGATGTTGATGTGCAGGCTGTGTGCTCAGACCCTGATGTTGACCAGAGACCTACAAAGAAGCTCAAAACCATGTAAAAAAAAAATTCTATATGAAAGCTGCTTAATGTTTGTTTGTTTATTCATAATTAAAAAAAGCAATTTATATTGAGGAGCGATGGAGAATCTGGTGTTTTTGTTGATGTAATCCTGTGAAAAGGTCAGAGCTTTACATGCAAGTAAGCATGATCTGATTATACGCTTATTTGCTGTTATGTAGTTCAGTCACACCTTTAGCTGTCTAAATTAATCATGACTCTTGCAAATGAAGCAGGTCTCCAAAAGGTTGTAAAAGGTCTGTAAAAAAAAAAAAAAAAACATCTGTAGGTATCTAATAATGACAATATTCTGTGAAAAAACAGTAATGATGTTGCCACAGTATTGTTCTTTATTTATATTGTTTCTAAATTAAAGCAAAGTACAATGAACAGTACAAAATAAAACAAAATATATTCATATATATACAATATAAAAT
>JAVQJX010142771.1:0-12991 GCA_036025115.1 Ambassis agassizii
ATGAGTTAAAAACTAAAATAATGCAACAGAAGCTAATAGAGTTAGCCTAGCTTGCCACCAAAATAAAGGATTTGACCAATGATTTCATTCTAAAACCTGTTTAAGCTGTGAGACGGTGAAAAGAAGACTGTGGCTGTTTTTGTTCCTGACTTGAGGAATAGCATACATTATAAAGGAAGAACATATATTCTGTAATCTAACGTAAGACTAATAACACTGAAAAGGAAGGAATTAAAACAGTAGACTGCCTCATTATGTGTCCTCCATTAGAACAGGTATTCATGGCCACTTTAATCAGAGCAGCACTCACAGTAATGCTTGTTACACAGCAGCTGTTGTATTGAAGACACTCGGTAGACATTTGAAATTAGGACTTGGGGACACCGTGTGTGGACAGCTCTGCTCTTAATATTACAGTATTTTTAATGAATAGGGAAAATATTTACATCTCCATGTTACAATGTAACAGAAGAAGCTCATTGATCCTTTATTTGCTTTAGCAGGGCTTAAACCAGACCCCTTCCCTTCTGCTGTTACAGGCTTTCTATGAAATCGGAGCAGGCCAGACTCCCAGCTGCAGGCACCTGCACAGGTAGTCCTGAGTGATGTGGGTGATATCACAGCACAGCAAAGCTCCTTTAACAAATCTCCCTTTGATACAGCACACACAATGGTGTCTCTATAGGGAAGCCCCTCAGTTCTCTGTGTGTGGGGCAAAGAGCTCCAGAAAAGAAGAAAAAGAAAATGACAGGAGAAAAATCACTTTTAAATAAATGAAGGAGGCTTTGCATTTGAAGAGGGATTTACCACATCTCTCCACAAGAGGACACTGCCTCCATGTTACATCTATTTCATGCTGCCAAAGTGTACACAGTGAGGTCTTTTTAGTGTTGGTGCAAATTTTGAAAATGTAAAGGAGGAGCAAGGTGCACAGATCTGATCTTATTAAACAGAAAGAACAACTCACAGACCATCACTGCACCATTTCCAAACAAACAAACTGATACTTTTGTTGTGTTGTTATGCCTTCATTTAAGTGGATACTGTTTTATTGTAAAATGACTGTAACCATCTTGAAGAATGTGATTCTTGAGGAGTGAGGAGTAATGACTGATGACTACTCAGCACATTTTACTTTTTAAATAAACCTCATGAGTACTAAAAGGGATTCTAATGTAGATCTGTGTTTGGGTAGGAAGACAGGGAAAAGCTGCACATGTCAGGCACATAGGTGTTAAGATGGAGGTATGTCGCTTGTTATTGTCTGATATGAAGTCAGAGGCAGTGAAGAAATCAAAGATGATCTTATCTGAGGAATCAAAGAAAAAGGCAGAGAAAGAGCCTGAACTGAGTGAACGTTGGACCAGATTCTGTTTGTTGACTGCTGGCACTCTGCTTAGCTTCTCTGTGGTGCATGAAACAGACAGCTCCACTGTTTTTACTGCTCACACTTGACTCCCTGCTGTTTGCTTACAAAGGAGGTAAATTACACCAACAATCAGTTGGATCGTACAAAGCTTGTGGTGTCTTTTCACTTAACCAAGAATAAAACACTGATCATCAAAGATTCAGCTTCCAACAAAAGAACAACAAAGAGTCAGATCAGCTACGCTTTCCATGTTACCACAGATATATAGTTTTTTCTTCATTTAATATGATGCATGGCTGCATTGTCTGCCTGTTTGCATGTATATTTCATTTGCCTTGTTTATGTGGCTGCATGTTATGAAGGCAGAGAAACACTTTTTTTATTTGTTGAACAATTTAATATAAATATAAATATAGTTGTATCACTGCCAGCATCATTCAGTCATCAGTGTTGAGCTGCTTTCTTGAACTATTGGCATGTTTAAAAAAAAAGCTCAGGAGAGTCTTGCCACAGCCTGAGAGGTGGAAGGTGGGGGGGTTCTTGGCTTTGTCTGTCTGTTGAGTGGAGCCATCAGATAACAGCCAGGACAATGGTGCTGCATTCTGAGGGCTCACTTAAATGAGCAGGAAGCGGCGGTGAGCGCCTAGCGAAGGCTTCTGGCGGACTCCCTGGGGTCGCTCAGCCCTGATGGAGCACGCCACTGCTCAATGGCTGGAGAGCAGAGGAGGAAATGAGAGGCGAGTAGCCACCCTGCTGGAGCCACGGGTGCCCTTTGATGCTGTATAAGATAGAGATGAGAACGAGGTGCTGTAGAGGGAAGAAGAGGTAGAAATGAAGGAAAAAAAGAAACGAGAAGGGGAGTGGAGGAAAAACAACAAACGAACAACTCCAGCAGTGACACACTGATGCAGATCTAAGGATGAAAACGGGGCCAGGAGATGTTTGTTGTCATTGTGTAGATTTAATGAATGAGCAAAACAAAACCAGAAATCCTCACAATCATGAGTTGTTCAGTTGTATAATCCTGGATTCTTTTTAGAGGCTCTGTAATCTGGCATAAAGTACAACAAAAACGTTTGTCCTTCTTTTACTTTTCAAGCTTCAGATGTGACTACATGAGCGATGGCACGTTGTGGCAGGGCGGTGGTCTTCCAGTGGCACCCGGTGCAGTTCAGCTTCCACGTCCCTCCACCCAGAGACTTTCAGCCTGGTACGTGCTGCAGAGGGTGTGTGGTGCTGCGGCAGGCTAACGTAAGAAGAATGGATTCATGACAATAGACGGTCAGGAAGAGGAAGCTATGAATAATTGTGATAATGTTGATTGAATTCCATACTTTACTACTTTTATTACTTTTAATATGTTTAATTGTAATATTTTTATCTTCTGTGATGAGCTTCTTTTCTGCTGCTGCTACACCTGTCATTCTTTATGTTTTTGTACAACAGAGATAGAGCTTACTTTTTGGCATCTTGCAGCAAGAATGCAGACAGGAAATGAAAGTACTAAGGCTGTGGGGGGTAGTGGATAAAAAATGTCTGAACTTTTTTCTTTATTCTCTTCCAGCTCAGAACAGCCAGAATCAGATTGAGCAGATGGAAGTTGTGACTAAGATGCAGAAGCCACTGTGTCTCTTGATGGAAAAGATAAAAAATGTGCCCACCTGGATGTCACATTTTTATTAAACAGAGCTGCAGATTACAAACAGTCATGACTATTTGACCCAAGATGGATTTATTTTACCTCTTCCCATTGAAGTCAGATGATGGAGGGTATTTTAAAATCTAAGACACCACTGTATGTATCTTCATGTGCCAGGCTTGAAATCATTGCGTTGGTGCACACTCTGCTGTGCAACGTTACTACCATGAACCCTGTGTGAGGTGAGTCTGTCTGCACTGGTGATTCTCAAGGACGCACTCCATCATGGAGTCTCACGCACAAGACGGACTCCTGAAAGAAGTCCCATTCACTGTAACCCTGAGGTTACGTTGACAGCCTGAATATATGTGTTTCTGTGCTCTCTGCTTATTGTTTTATCTCAATGCTAAAACCACACACTCACACTTTTCACAGGCAGACCTATTTTCTAGCCCCCTGTTTTTTGTTTAATGCATATGGGACTAATCATTAAAGTGCATACAAGAGAACTCTAAGTGCTCTACAGCTGAAAGTGAATCTAGTGTTGACAGAAGTGTTGAGGTGAAACAGACAATGCAGTGGCGACTCTCACAATGTGGTTCAAGGCTGTGTCGCCGTTGTGTACTTGAGCTGCACAATGCTCTGGCATGGGAGTGCCTCGTCCCAAAACCAGACTCTGCAGCCAACCCAGGGCCTCAGTGGGTACAAAACAGCTCCTTCACATGCTTTAACAAAAATATGGTCAGCTGATAAATACACTGTATATTGTAGAGCATCTGGGCAGAAGAGTCAGCAAAAGGGGCATGTTAAAGTGTGAGACGAGACTCAACAGAAGTGTGTGTTTTGCTTTTCATGTGTGGCACTGTATGCTGTGAGAGGAAGGTCAGATGGGAATCCAGGCTTCACCTCAGATGACAGACACGTTGCTTAGGCAAGGTGTTGACCTTTTTATGTGCGTCTGCCAATACGGAGGAGCAGAAAGACTTCCTTCACCTCACTCAAAGTATTTACAGTGCATTATCCACCCTCAGCTTTATCAAATGGGGAGTGCAGTGTGATCACACTGTTAAGTCGTCATCCTTTTGTTACGTTAATGAGAACATAAAACTTAATTGCAGAGGATGCTTCATGAGCGCACATTCAGATACAAGCCCTTGGGGAGCCTGTGGATGTACTTGGGCACTAACTTAACCCGCCCAGGAGATGCATGACCCAGATGTGTGATGAATGGACATGACTCGTCTGGGTAGGTGTGGTCGAGGTCAAGAGACGTTCATCAGGAATGGACAGGAAATAAGCAACTCACTCCAAAAACTACTGGGCTCACGCGAAGCTAAGAAAGTCAAAAACAAATGAATTAGTAAAAGAAAAATAGGTGTTCAGTTAAAGAAGGCAGTGTTTGTATTGCATTGCCTAAATAGAGCCTAAGAAATCGGTTTAAAATATGCACATCAAAGGACTGCTGGACAGCTCCCTGGTTTGGCTCCTAACTGTACAGAAAGTTTGCATGGCGTGGATGACAAATGACAACACACTAATGACTGAATAAATCATGTCCCTTCAGAGGGGACAACAATACTTGGACAGCACAAGGAGAAGCACTAATGGATAGAGAGGAGCAACAAACGGAAAGGGTTGGGAGAGGTAAGGAGACACAAGGAGAGGTTTGGCTTCCAGCAGTCAGCCTCATAGACAAGGTCACTTCCAAAGTAACATACCATGGGGGGTCGGGACAAGCATCCCATAAAGCAGATAAAGAACAATAGCAGGAACTATAGGCCACAAAGTAACTGGAGACTCTCCCTGGAAGAGAATAATTGAAAGACCCTGTAAGATCAGGACACACACTCAGCATGAAGGAGACAGGGTGGATGCAGTATTTTTATAATGTGATTAATACTAATGCAACAAGGAAAGTGGGATCATGAGGTGTGCGGCCAAACATAACTACAGCTGCCATCAAACTCCATGTTTTCACAAGCCTCACAACACTCAGAGAGAGTTTGGTTTTTTTAGACAAGATAGCTTGTTTGTATTCTGGGACAATGTGGCACTGAAAATGGAAACAAAACAGGGTTCATGAGGACACAAATAAAGATCTTTGTTTGTTGTTGTTTTCAGTCACTTTGGATCTAAATGTATGGCTGGATTTTTTTTAATTTATGCAGGCCCGTCTGTTATGATGCAGCCTTCATCTAGTTTAGGGTTAAGACTCCACATCCTTTTCTATTCAATGCATTGTTCCTTTAACCACTGATTAATATCTTGTTTAAACAGTCTGCAGACACATCAGTCTGTTGCTGTGTGTTCATAAATTCTCTGGAGTTGATCAACACAATGGCCTGCATTCCTGGCATTTAAAGGAAGTCCCTTATATCACTGTGTCTCCTCTCCACCAGAGACACAGAAATTCTAGGAATATTACACTAGAACAAAAACAACCCACCTCAGTCTGTTTATTTCATCTAGATTAAAACGCAGGGACACGTCTGTGACACATGCCTGGACCTTTCACCTCTCCCTGTCAGATTACATTGTTAGCACCTTCATTCAATAACAACACATGAAAGATTTGGCTGAAATTAGCTAATGTTTTCCTTTTAAACACTTTGAGAAAGAAATCATTTGTCTTGACTCCAGCACTGTCGCTGTATGTGGGATTACACTCCTCTGCTAATTATAGCTTCCTCTGGGCTGAGGTGACGTGATGAGTTCATGTCCATAACATTAAAGTTTTTATATTACAACGGCTCATATGACTGCATGTCAGACGTCTCTTGCAGTGATGAACTCACAGGTGGCGAGCGGCTCTGAAACTTGTTTTGGTGCGACAGAGACACACACAGGTATTTGTGTTGATGAGGACAAAAACATTCATTCTGCTGCATTGCTGTAATTATAATAGAAGCATAAGTCAGGCAGCAGTCCATGTAGCGTTGTTAAAAGCTGGACCAAGATGGCCTCCTTTACTCTCATGATGATGCACTGTGCAATATTATCCACACGTTAACTGACCAAAACTTAAAGAGGTATTAGGAGAGGCAGCTCAAGTTCTCATGAAACAGTGGATTTGATTCTAATGTACTTTATCATTGAGTCGTATGACGGACTCTGACATCTCTGCATGTGCATAATTATGCAATGATAATTTCACCTCATACAATGAAATTAAAGGAACATGTCTAATACAAACCTGCTTTTGGTATCACTGCTGTAGGCTGCATGTCCTTTGAGGAGACGTCTGGACTATTCAAGCCCAAATCCTCACTTGTTGTCCTGCACAGCGATGCAGATCAGCCCCCTGCATGTAGTCTCGTTGGATGGGAGACATTATTTCAGTGCCCAGAAACTGGGATCACACTGCAGATAAATTCTCCATTTCCTTTGTTTTATACTCACCAGCCTGACTGAAGCCTTCTTCAGACTCTGATTTCCTTCTGCCTCATCCTCAGTCATACTTTGAGGATGCTGTCTGACAAAGAACATGATTCTCACTGCTAATCAGAATCAAGGTGTGGTTTGATCAATGAACCAGGTTGCCATGTGTGATTGAGTTTCACAGAGTTCTCACAGCTACCGGCAGACTCTTTTCCTTATGGCTACACAGATTAAACACCCACCCATTACAGACATCCATCCTTCTCGGAAATGAACGTCTCGCTAACAGACATGGTTTGAAGTTACACCTCAGCTCCACCAACAATACTACTTTGATCTCACAGTGCTATACATTGTATGACTTGATCAGATGTGCCTCCTCTTGGCTTGTACCTACCACATAGTTGTGTGGTGTAAAGGAGTGTGTGTGTGTGTGTGTGTGTGTAACAGATTGGGTGTCTGACTTTCTAATTTCTACAGAAACAAATCCTTTGAGCAGTAGGACCCAGAGGATTTCTGTAAGAAAAAAATGGACCAACACACCTTTATGTTGTCTGAGGCAGGACAGAGATGTGAAAAAGTTGTTCAATACTGTAACAAAAAAAAGGTCGAGCTATGAGCCATGTCATTGGCTAAAAAGAGGCTGACAGGAACATGCAATGGCTCTTGAGGTCAGGGCAGTGTCTGCTATATATGCAGGCTATTGCAACAGACAACATCTTGACTGACACAACTACAGCGTGTGCATGGTTAACTGTCATCACTCACACCTCCACAGAGAACAATATGAGCGCTGCGGTGGCCGTGTACAGGAATATTTACACGGAGGACCGCTTCAAACAGGCGTACGGCTCTGATGACAACACGACGGGAAGTTTGCGGCTCCGGGAAAAACTCGCCGGGAGGTGCAGGTGTTCAAGGCGAGCGTGCCTTCACCTGTTGAGGGAGAGAGTTCCTATTTTCAGCTGGCTGCCAACATACAGGCTGAAGAAATGGATTTTAGGAGACACGATAGCGGGCCTGACTGTTGGAATTCTTCATATTCCACAGGGTGAGTTTGTTTTTCAGTTATATTTATGACACTGATAAAGATTTCAGGTTTAAATATTACATTTAAGAAACAAACTATATATAGTTTATTATCATGAATGAATCTCTCTCATAGTTCATATTATAAAAATGAACTTCTGTTTCCACTCTTCTCTTCTCTGCAGGCATGGCCTTTGCTTTGCTCACATCTGTGGCTCCCATATTCGGCCTCTACACGTCCTTCTTCCCTGTTCTCCTTTATATGTTTTTTGGCACAGGTCGCCATGTCTCCACAGGTAAAAAAAAAAGTATTATTGATGCTATAATAACAGATCATGATGCCATAAAAACATAGAATCATGACCACATAGATCTGCCAGTCACGGCGCTGACTTGTGGGCTGTTCTCAGGTACCTTTGCTGTGGTGAGCCTGATGACGGGCTCTGTGGTGGAGCAGCTGGTTCCTACTCCTCTGGAGATCAATTCAAGTTCTTCAGAATCAGCTGACTTTGAGGCCCAGAGGATCGGGGTGGCCTCGGCTGTAGCACTCCTCTCAGGGATTATAATGGTAAGACAGAGAGTACAAAGGAGGAGGATGTTCATCTTGATTCCTCAGCACTCATCATGTTTAATCTTTTCTACCCCAGCTCTGTATGTTTGGCCTTCAGCTGGGCTTCCTCTCCACCTATCTGTCAGAGCCAATTGTTAAGGCTTTCACCAGCGCCGCTGCCTTCCATGTCACCGTCTCCCAGCTGCAGAGCATGCTGGGGCTGCGGCTGCCGCGCCACACTGGCACTTTCTCCTTCTTCAAGGTAAGCAGCAATTCAGGATGATGACTTAACACTTTGTTTGGGTGTGTAACCTTTATTCTGCTCCCTTATGTGTGTGCTCAGACTTTAGCATCGGTGATGGAGAACCTGCCTCACACCAACATGACCGAGCTGCTGATCTCTCTGGTGTGTTTGGGTGTTCTAGTCCCAGTTAAAGAAGTCAACATGCGTTATCGGCACCGCCTGCGCACACCTATCCCTGTGGAGATCCTCACGGTTAGTCACATGCCCTTATGATTCAGGAGTGGTGTTTAATATTAACAAGGTTAACTGTTTATAATCCACTCTGCAGGTCATTATTGCCACCGGAGTGGCCTATGCCTCCTCACTGGACTCTGCTTACAGTATTCAGATAGTTGGCCAGATCCCAGCAGGGTAATTTAAAAAACAATCAGTCAATCAGATCAATAACTTCCTGTACTAAGTTTTTACTCATTTTTCTATCCACAGTTTCCCGATGCCACGGTTGCCTGCTTTCCATACTTTCCCTGCCATTGCTGGCGACACAATAGCAATAACATTTGTTGGTTATGCTGTTTCTGTCTCACTGGCAATGATTTATGCAGATAAACATGGATATTCTATACATCCCAACCAGGTAAAATGCAGGAGACTCTCCGCTGGCTGCTGAAATGTCAGACTGGACTCTCATCATTCTGTTCCGCTTTGATGTGCTGTTTGCTTTCAGGAGCTGCTGGCTCATGGTGTCTCCAACACAGTGTCGTCCTTCTTTACGTGCTTTCCCAGCTCAGCCACTCTGGCCACCACTAACATCCTGGAGAGTGCCGGAGGATACACACAGGTAGTGAAAGTGGCAGCAGCAGCTTCAGAATCACATAAGGATAACACAAATACACTTTATTGGATTATTATGACACAGATTGATGCAGGTCTGTCTGATTACGTTGTTGTTGATCATGAATGTATTTATCTTTTCATTGTATGTGTGTGTGTTCACTGCAGCTCTCAGGCTTCTTCACCAGTATTGTTGTCTTGATTGTGCTGCTTCTGATTGGACCTCTGTTCTACTTCCTGCCCAAGGTATGCTCACGTGTGTGTATGTGTGTGTGTGTGTGTGTGTGTGCGTGTGTGTGCGTGTGTGTGCGTGCGTGCGTGCGTGCGTGCGTGCGTGCGTGTTTGTGTGCGTGTGTGTGTGTGTGCGTGCGTGTGTGTGCGTGCGTGTGTGCGTGCGTGTGTGTGTGTGTGTGTGTGTGCGTGTGTGTGTGCGTGTGTGCGTGTGTGTGTGTGTGTGCGCGCGCTCGAGTGTGTTCACCGTTTCCCTCTTCTAACCCCTCGTCCCCTCTCTTCAGGCAGTCCTGGCATGCATCAATGTTACCAGCCTCAGGCAGATGTTTCTGCAGTTCCAAGACTTACCTGAGCTGTGGAGAATAAGCAAGATTGACTTTGTAAGACCATTTATATACAAATGAAATATTATTCAAGTCATCATGAGCTCATATAACAGAAACGTGATAACTGCACTTTTTACCCTGACACATCCCGTTGTTGACATGAGGTATATGGTCATGCCTTTGTGTAGATGGTGTGGGTTGTGACCTGGCTCTCTGTTGTGGTTCTGAATGTGGACCTTGGCCTGGCTATTGGGGTGGTTTTCTCTATGATGACGGTCGTCTGCCGCACACAAAGGTACACTGTTCATCCCATTAGTGCTAATAAACACATAAATGGAAACATAGCACAGAAAAAAATCATTTTATTATATACATACACATTCACAGCTTTATGTGAGACACTACTTACTACATGTTTGTCATGAGTAGATCATAAATCATAATGTGTCTCGTATGTGTAAAACAGGGCGGGCTGCTCAGTCCTCGGCCGAGCCAGCAATACAGAAATTTACAGACCACTGGAGAACCACAGCAAGGTGAGCAATATGTACCACTGAAAAGTGCTCAATATTGGCTGATAAAAATGTTATTTGTTCATCACAGCAACAACAAAAACAACAATAATAATAATCCTGGAGATGACGCACCTGTAATATCCCGGAGTATTGATGAGACTGTTTTCCTTTCAGTGTTACGAAGTGCCTGGTGTGAAGATCCTGACATACAACGGGCCCATTTACTACGGCAACCGCAGCTTCTTCAGGGAGGAAATGAGCCAATTGTTGGGCCTGACGCCAGAGAAGATTCGCAGTCGGGAGAAGGCTCAGAAAGCCCTGGAGAAGCGGGAGAGAGAGGCTGCCGTCAGCACCGTGGTACGACTGCTGCTATGAACTTATTTCAGAGTGAACCGTACAGCCTGTTTAACTTCAGTGTTGATTTAACTTCTTTCTCTTTTCTTTAGGAAAGAGGCATAGCAAACACATCGTTTTCCTCAGAAAATGACTTCTTTAAATCGGGTATGTAACTACATTCACAAAATGTGATATATGGACCTCCCTGTTTCAAAGTTTTGGTGGCATTCTTTGTTCATTTATATGTATACTTTCTCTCTAGAAGCCCCTGAGACTGATGTCCAGATTGTGCTGATAGACTGCAGCAGTGTGATTTTTGTTGATGTTGCTGGAGCAAGACTCTTCACACAGGTTAGTCTGCAAAGGTAAAGTGTTTGGATTGGATTGATGTCAAATGATTCAAAAACTCGACTTGTTGCAGATGTGCACCGAGTGCCAGAAAACCGGAGTTCATGTGTATTTGGCAAACTGCAATGGTAAAAGATTTTTTTTTACACATCACAAGATTAATTTTCAAAGGTTGATAATATACATGCTCCTAATGATTTCTCTTCCATAGAGAGTGTCTTAAAGATCCTCACATCAAGTGGTCTGATGAACTACATCAACCCTCAGCACATTTTTGTCACTGTTCATGATGCTGTGATGTACATCCAACAGCAGAAGGTGGAGATCAGAATCTTACTACAAGTAACATATAGAAGACTGTGTTATCATAGAATTCATGTGATCCTTGTCTCTTAAAGGAAAAACCTTCAGAGAACACCACCACAGTGTGGGTCTGACCGGGAGCAGAGGCTCTGGGACTGAAAACAGCAGCGGTGCGTTTACAGGCAGCAGTAAAGGAGCACTCCTGCATATGGCCCATACTGTACTGTATAGCAGTGTTTTAAAGGAGCAGTAGCTTGTTGTAGCATCATGAAATTTACAGAACAGTGTTAGCCGTTTCTTTGCAGATGTCAGACGGGGTTTGAATGAAAATAAAATGTTTTTTTTTTCATACAGTATATTTAGTGTCTGAAGTCTAATTAGTTGTGTAATGCTGTTCCTTTTATTGTTATATACAATGTATTTTTTCATTGTAATATTTATTTAGTTTATGTTTGATTGCAATACAATGCACTGCATAGTTTGTTAAAATATATATTTATATCAAAATGTGTGCAACAGTAAATAGCATTCTTTATTGTTTTTTAGGACTGAACAGAGTCTTTGTACAGCACCTGTGCCATTCAGTGGCTCTTAAAATAAATGTACCTACAACAAACAAAAACAGCGCAGATGGTGTTTTTTCCTCCAGTGAATAAAAACAACTTTTGATAAATTTTAAAGGGCGTCGGAATAGAAGGCAGTGAGACTCATGGAATGTGAAGCATGCCACTCTGACAGATATTAAAAAGAGAAGAAGAGCAGCCTTTGTTTGTGCTCAGCTACTGTAGATCTGTGCATCCACACTGAGAAATCATTTATCAAAAATGAAAAAATATTTCCAGAATCACATGGCAGACTGAAAGTATGAGCAACACTGCAAAGTCCTGCTTTTCACCAACATACCCAAAAGCTTTAAATAACAGCATTTTGCTACTTTTTATTTGTTGTGCACCATCTTTTCAACACATTACGAAACACATCTGACAAAACCTTCTGTAAGGTCTGATTACATTAACTGAATGTGACATGTTACAGGCTTGCTGCCCTCTGCTGTCCAGCATGAAAACGTCACATGTTTGTTACCTTGACCTGATAAAACTACATGTAGCACAAGTGCAAAACCAGGACAAAAAAAGGAGAAAAAACTAATTATTTCCTTGCTTGATGTTGGATAGCAAAGTTATTAATTTTTTCCTGTGCATATTTCAAAGCGGCCTCTAGACACTGTACCCTTTGGGTTTTCACTTTAAAGCTCAAGGAGTGTTTCACTAATTGGCAGGAAGTAGTCCACTTCAATTAGAACACGGTACACAAGGCTTTGGCCAAATGTTTACTAAGCCAGATTCTACAGTCAGGCCTACTAACAGCTCACACATGCAGGCATGTATTCAAAATGTATCCATGGAAACTCTTCCAGGAAGGTTGGCAATTTAATAATAAAGCTTTGATTTAACAGTGCAAAAAATACAGCAAACATGGGCAAGTTAAGGGTGCCTACATTCAGTGATGTGTAATTTAAAAAAAGGTAAACATAACAAAGAGCAAAAAAAACACAAAGCAAACTGTGAATAACAGATACTGTCAAACTAAAATATTTTAAATGTTCATAGAAAACAATGCAATTTGTTTGTTATGGCTCTTAGTTACAGCAGGGAACAAAGCTGAGGATCGTTTAAACTGTGCAGCTGTACTGTGTGAACCTTTGGGTCCACCTTGTGGTTAAACAATGTAATGACAGTCTCACCACAGTGTATCAGCTGATACTATAGTAACACAACTTACAAAGGCAATTTACCAACAATGCGCAGAAGAACACAAAAGAAGTAATACTTCAACAGTAAGTGCTTGTTTTCAAAATCCCTGAAAAATATAAAACACAGTGAAAATCATAC
>JAVQJX010142777.1:0-11676 GCA_036025115.1 Ambassis agassizii
TAGTTTATACACTGAATAAATTGTCATATTAAATTCTTAAAAAGCAAAGGAAAATATTTTTCTTTTGCTAGTTATATTAACCTATAGGCTATTTAATGAGCAGGTAGTCAGAGAAGTGGCAAAAAATCTTCAGGAAAAATCCACCCCAATAATCAAGCAAATACTGCCGTGGCAATTAACAGAGAATTAATTTAATCAAATTCTTAACGACAATTAATCAGCTGATGATTAATTGACAATTAATGAATTGAACACCAAACATGAGGAGATTGATGTTTTTCCTGGTACAATCCAATATTTCAAAGTTCAATTCGAATCACTTTGTTCTAACGATCATTTAATCCATCTAAAAACATAGTTACACAAGTTAAGTACATATAATCTGTGATTCGCTGTCATACCACTTTCCTCTCTTTTTCTCAAGCTTCTACAAATACCAAATCGGTTCATCCTTCAGCTCTAATTGGACATACAACAGACCCGAAAATGCAGCCAGAACTGCCATGCTGAGACAACACAGCAAAGTATTTCCTGTTTCCAGATGTGAAGGCGAAGACAGGGTTTAAGCAGGGTATTTGGAGTCTTTAAAAGATGTTTCTTCCCACAAGAAGAAACAACAAGAATGTCCACCTACGTGAACTGTACTGCACACATGGATTGCAAACAAGAACAAAGCCTGTGTGCACAGAAATACAAATATGGACAATCTACTAGTAAGAGGGAGTCTGCTAAAAATGACCTTGCAGAAGAGCAGTGTGCTCGCACTCGTCTGTCTGCCTGGTTCTTACCGGTTGAGTGAATTCAGGGATAGCAGCACGGTAGGTGACAGGGTTGCAGTCACGTGTATTGTTCACTAAAATACAAGGCAGGAACATAGCACCCAGGTCATCTCCATCCAGGACGTCCACAGTCAGAGTGGTGGTAGCCGTTCGTCTGTTGGGTGGAAATGGAGCACGGTCCTGGAGGATGAAGAAACGTGTTCAACCTTTAAACTCCCACACAGTTTGTCACTGCAATAGCAAAAATTAATACAATGTAAAAGCCCCAGCAGATTTCTACAGTTATACTACACTGTATATATAGCATATACAGTATAACTGTGCTGGCTATGGAGACTCACAGGCTGATATGGTTACTGTAGGGCACAGTATAGGACCATATTGTCAATGGCTTTAAGCACAACATGAGCAAAATACATTAAAATCATTTATTTAAAAAAGTCTAATCTCTGACTTACAATTAAATGTAATAAGAAAAGATGGGTTAATTGTTTTATTTTAAATGCATCATATTAGGTCTGATCTGCTGATTGCTGCATTATGAATTTTATACTTGGCAGACACTTGAAGTTAAAAGTGGGAACTCATGCACACAGAATAGATGCAAATAATAATATCAGACCAGTTCAAATCGGGCTCCACAATTTACGAAAACCTTTTATTCTTAATTCTTGGCAGTAAAACATAAACCAGCACAGCAGTCTCCTGAAAGACTTGCAGTTGCTTCCCACAATGCTACCCTGAGAAGTGAGCAGCACATCATATCAAGATTTAACATTCTCAGTGCTATTGAACTCTTGACACAAGCTGTGCACAGTTCTAGTAAATACCATGTCTCCTTCTTTTCTCTACTCCGACGCCCTTTTGCAATCTAAAATCTCCCTGGAGGACCTCGCTGTTGGACTAAATAGTAGAGTCTTCTGCTCTCTCAAGCAGGAAATGGAGAGGAAATGGGTTGACTGCTAAATGATTATCTGTTCTGCAGTACAACATCCATTTCATATTGTGTATTGTAGCACTGCTTGGTAACATAAGTAGTTATGCAATTAGCAACCATTGAACACTTACAACCACACAAGGCTTTGAAACCTATAGCACTGCAGCAATAAATTGGGAAATGGTAGATACTTATCTGGGTTACATAAAATACTTTGCCAGTAGCTCTGAAGTTCACTTCATTTATTACAAGAAGAGACAAACAGCATAAAAATGCCTTAATCATAAATCAAAATGTCTTATTTTTATCATTAAAAGATGTTTGGTTTCTCTGAAGTGGGGTTGTACAAAATCGTTCACTTACATTTGCTTGGACCAACACAAGGTAGCGAGTTCTGTCCTCATAGTTTAGCCTTTCTGCCAGAATAATGTGACCTGAAAGGGTGTTGGCGACACTAACTGTTCTGTTAGATTCCTGAAAGAGGGATGAAAAGACAGCAATAAGTCACGATTGTTGAGGAAATTCACACTAATGCAGAAGGTGTTTATAATGGCGCGGCTCGTCCATTTACCGGGTCATTGGGATTGTAAAGGATGCTGTATTCTATTTGTCCATTGGGGCCATCATCAATGTCTGTGGCACCGTTATTTCCTGAGAAGCCAGTGAAAATAGTTGTTCCAACTGGTGTGAGCTTGAGAAAAATATAACAGAGGGAGGGAAAAAAAGTCAACAATTCACACAGCCCCCTGTGACAACAACATCAACATACAGAAGCGACTATATTCGTGTGGCTATCACTAGAACCCATTAATACAGAAAAAAAGAATCAAAATGGAAAAATGTTGCAGTCAGCAGCAGTGTGACAACTTATGTGCACCGCTGACAGAATAACAAAAAGTAAGCGAGAACCACCGCTGTTCCCCAGAGGCCTCAGCAAACTCCACAGGACCAAGCGGTGGGCAGGAGATCGTGTTCAGGGGAGTAGACAGCAATATACAATGACTCACAGTGCTGTTGGGGCTGTTAGATATGGCTGTGGCAACAAATTGGACTATTTCAACATAATAATATTTGACCATGCAATATAAACAAAGTGTGCACATTAAAGTTTGTGGTTAGGAGTTACCTAATATCAAAAGCATTTTAGTGTCAGAACATGCAGTGATGTAAAAGCCCGCCAATAGTTATTGAAACTTGAAAAGTTACTGCCATCAAAAGTAGCTAATAGAGTTGCCAGACTTTTAAATAAACTGCTGTATGCATGCAATAACAATCCATGGGATCTACCTATTCTAATCTTTCATGACTCCAGTGGCGTCTAAAGGAATCTGTGGCAAGGCCCAGGTAAACTGAGATGAAAGAACTGAAACAAACATTGCACCAATTTGCAGGACTTGGCTCAACTAAATCTTGGGCAATCCAATCAGGAATAAATAGCAGATGCTTTAAAATTTTGCACACAGTGCCTTAGGTTACAAATCCTTACTGTCACTCTTACCTCATTTACTGAAACATAGTAGCGTGGTTGCTGAAAGCGAGGCGTGTTGTCATTCCGGTCTCTCACAACAATCCTCACCTCATGCAAAATGACAGTACCAACCAGCTCATTGGTGCACTGGACCTGAACCACAATGGTGGTGATGGAGTTGGGGGGCTGAAATAGAGAAAAGGAAGGACGTCAATTAGTTGCTGTATGGTTGTAGTTCCCTTTTTTCTGATAAATAATTGACTGGAGTCATTACAAGCTAGCTTTTCTTACACTTTCTGAAGAACAATATGCATATTTCATGAGTGATAACAAAATGAGAGTTCCACTATTCAATTCTCTTGCTAACCACAATGCCTGCAAAGCTCTGGTGTAAACAATCATGCCGATTGTTTAATATTAATATTAATATTTTAGTCTGCCTAGTTAAGCCTGGTTTTTCTGTTATTTCATATAAAAATATTAAAATAGTTGATCAAAGAGCCATGAGCAGTGTGATGTGTTCTGTTCAAATGTACTGTATATTGGACAGTGACAGCGTGTCCTACTGCCACCAACACTACATCATCTGAATCCAGGATGCCATATTACAGTGTAGATCCATTCTCTTCTTTTCTGGTGCACAGATTTGTCACTCATGTACTCTTCTTCTACTTGTTGCCATTTCTCCTCTTCACATTTCTGGGATACTCCTATAACTGACTTTACAGTATATCAGCCTCGAGTCCTTTCCTCCAGACTCTCTGATCTGACCACGTGCTATAAACATCATCTTTCCCTCAGCAACACCCTGTGCTAATCCACCCTGCTTACATCATATACTGATCTGTATGCACTGCTGGTTTACAGGATGCCCCGGGGAACTAAAGTGAACATATTATGTACAGATGCAGACATCCAGTGTCTGTATTTAGTTATCCTCTCACTATATTTAGCACTGGGAGAGATGAGACACAAATTACCATCAACTCTGCTGCTACATCACAACTCATATGTTTTCTGGATTCATATTTGGAATTAAAATGAAGCTGTAACTGGGAATCAGGTTACTGTTATTTTAAATGCCAGAACGAGATTGTTCAATGCTGTACATCTCTGTACTCACATCTCTGTCCAGAACTCGGCCAGTGCTGTTGAGGTAGAGTCTCTGCCGTGCTGGCTCCAGTATCACCCAGTAGTCATAGTTGTCAAGCAATGTCAGTGAGATGGTTCTACCTGGGTCCTGGGCTCGGCCATTTATCTGCATGTTTTCCACCAAAACTGTACCTGTGAAGGCACAGCAGTCTGTTCAGTGAAAGTCTCTGCTGTAAAAGAACACTGACAGCTACTGTCACAATAATACAAAAAAAAAAAAAAAAACACTGGAAAAAAGTATTAAATCATCCAACCTCAAACAGCAGTTGGAATTTAAATGATGATGATCATCATCCATTGTTTTCTGTCAGTTCTCTCCTTCATGAACCATTCAAGCAGAAGAGTTTTAGAAATACTGCCTCAGATCTCTGTAGACCACATCTTCCATTTCACATCTTATATACACAAATTATCATACTTGGAGGCAGAATCAACTTCTGGTTTATATTCCACAGCTTTTAATCAGTGACTAATTAAACTTTGCCACAGCAGCCCTGTGGGACAAACCTCCCAAAGCCAGTTAAATCAGAGGACTGCTCGAATCCTAAGTGGCCAAATTAGTGGATTTATGCAGTTAGTCCCAGTTCACTAAAACAGAAGCTAATCTGCAACTGGCCTCACTTTCTTCCAGTTACTTAAGCCATGTGGTGCTTTATTCACATCGACATGAACCTGTGAAGAATTACGGGAAATGAAAAATTCATAAGAATGAAGAGCTTATTCTCTCCTTGGCCAGAAAGTTATGCAGTGTATAACCGCCTGTTCACATTGTGAGGCATTGATTTTACGTTGCTTTGTTAGTAAATCTAAACCATATCAAATTTGATTTCAGAAAATTGCAGATAAATTTAATCAACTTGGCTTTATTTTTTTGCTATGGTTTATACTAAGACGAAAAAGTTACACTGCCTAAAACTTAAAGTATTACAAGAAGTGAGTTGAAAAAAAACTGAACAAATCATTTATAATTACCACAACCCTTATTGTAGCAGGGTCTAAATATTTTAACATGGAGGAGGACTAGGATGCCCTGAATCCCTTTTGGAGTCAGTCTCAAATGGCTACTTGAGGAAATACATTTGTTTTTTTTTTCTTTTTTGGGCATATCCACCCTGGCCTCATTTTTCAGTCCCAGAGGATTCTGCTCTCCGATTTCTTATCAAAAGCTCTCGATTACTACCAATATCTATCAGTATGGCAGTGCAATAAGGAGATGAATATAAAACCTTCAGAGTAACCACAGGCTGATCCACTATTCAAGGACAAGAGGTGCTAACAAAGTACTGAGAGGTTTTCTCACCTTATTCCACCCTTTTTGTATTTATCACGTTTCATATATAATTAACATTGTGCCTCAACTCAACCTGTGATTTGAAATTGCACTCTAAAAGTGACTTTCACAAACCAGCTATAAAACGTAAAGAGGATGGTGGTATTTTAATGGGCTTTTTAATTGCTGTCCCAAACATCCTGTAATTTATCATTTCATGAAACAAGTTAAGTCATTTAGTCATTAGACTCACAGACTCTCATACTCAAGAAGGGCCACAGATGGAGGTGTGATGAAAGCTTTTGCATTATAACTATAAAGCCCAACGCTGCATTTTTATACTCTTATTAATAGCTGTGGCTCCTTATTTGCAGTCAAGGTTTGATGCATCTGTGTGTTCTGATCAGTAGAACCAATAATTATCTGTCTCACTAGGGCTAAACTCCGTCTGAAAAATGGCTCTTTACAAATTTAATTTAAAAGCCAAAAGAGCGCACACGTTGCTACTTGATTAATCTAAAACACAGCTTTTCATATGTCTGCCTGAGGAACTTGAGTGGTGAGCTGCATCTTTTGAAGCTCTCAGGTTGTAAATTATGAGGCTGATAATATTACAAGGGAGGGCAGAGTGGGCCTTCTTTCTTTCTCAAGTTAATTGAACTCCAAGCTTTTCTGCTGTGGCAGGCAATACACCCGCTCTGGACACTTCCTTTCTTAATCAGTCACATGGCAAAGTTGCTGTCCTTACCAGTCAAGAAGATGCCAGAGTCTGTGACACAACTGCTACCCAGAGCTCCACAAGCTACACACTGTACTGTATAAATAAATACTCTCTTTAGTATCCTGTGGCTCACACAGTGTCATCTTCAGTCAGAGGCACCTCTGATCTCAGCTTCACAGCAGGCAATCCCCCACAGAGACAACATTGAGGTCTCACTTTTATCCCACATATCAATAATGCTGGCATCTGCACATGATGGCACCAGATAAGTGTGAACATTTCTGAAGAAAAGTGCATTTCATTAGTAGGTTCAATTAGCATGGAGTGTGTTTTAATATTCTTATATTAGTTTTCTAAAAAGTTCACAGTGGACAGAGAAACACTGCTGTAGAGCAAACATGAAATCATTAAATCAAACATTAAAATAAAAACAAATAAAACAAGACCTCAAGCAGGAGTACATAAGTAATAAGATAATCATTGATTCACGAGCATTGATGGATGAGGGTCAATTCTTTTTGTTTGGAAATAGCAATTTTCTTAAGTGATCTCGTCTAAAACCTGCAGGGCAGACTTTAACAACAGTCACCAGGTGTTTAAATGATCTAATTAATTAAACTGCACTCTCACAGACAGGTTCCAGAGAAAACTTTACTTAATCTATTTAGACTGTCTTCAGAGGCATGTTCATAGAACATTCATGTCTGGATGCATTAATGCATTATCAGATGACATCTTTCTACATATTTGTGGATAGGATACATTTGTAACATTGCTTAGCAGTCGTAGTGAACCATGTGGAACTCTCAACTCTGGCAAAACTGACATATTATCACACTGCCTCTTCATCATTAACACACACTTCTTCACACTTCTGTTTCCCACTAAATGTGAAAAGCAGCTTAACTTGAGATCTTACTAAGAACAAATGTGCTTTGGCCAGAGCTTGTTTAGGACATTCAATACAGTTACTTATAGAAATACTGAGATCCTCATATCTAAATTAACCTTAATCTAAATAAAGTAAGGTGTTCTGATGCATGGTTATCGATGTAATTCCAAAGTTTCAATCTGGATGAAATGTCGGCACAAAGAAAGTATACCCTGGCAAAATCACTTTGTGATTTTAGATCTTAGGGACTATTACTTGTTGGATTCATATATGCCAACAAGCTGAAGTCTAAGGAGGTCAAAGACATTACTGCCATTAGGTCTTTTCAATTCAGGTGCCTTGACTTTAGAATGCAGAGACTGAGGATCGGATACTGGCCTCATTAGGGTCCCAATAATGAGCAATCTTAAAGAGGAGGACCATTACTTTAATATTTATAGTCATTTGCTCGAATAACATTTTAAGGTGCACGGGAATTAGAAGTGCTTCTTATCGCTGTCCGTGGTGCTGAAGTGTTTGAATGATTAGTCCTACTATGCCAGCTTGCAAGATTAAAGAAAACATGTAGCCAATTAATACAGTCAAGGGACATAATAGAAATATAACAGAATGCAGAAATAGCCTGAGTTTTCATTTTATGTAATCCATTGTATTAAATATTCAGATTCACATTGCAAAGTAAAAAGGTAAAAATGAGAAGATATGAATGTGAAAACAATATCTAATTATTAATTAATTATGGTTTCCATGGCAGGTCATTTTAGGTTTCTAACTTATTGTAGGTACTTGTGGTAGGCTGCAGACAAAAAGGCAAATCATGTAGAGAGAACTCTCGAATGAGAAAAATGAACACAGACAGCAATATTGATGAAGAAAAGACTAAAAGGGCTCTGCAGTACAGGACTGAACAGCTGTGCCTGAAAGGGCTAAAAAGACAATGAGGTGGATGATCTTTACTTTAAATACTTGCAAGCATTCTATAACAGTGGTCAGGCAGCAAAAGTAAGATTGAAATGCAAGTGAAGGGTGTGCTGTATTAGACATTACATGGCCTTTCCATCAACCGCGTCTGCTGTTCCCGAATCCTTGCCTCACTCAGGCACAAACTCTCATGAACACAAAGTACAAATATGTTCACCAGCTGTGCAGCACAGATTACCAAAATTAAAAAAACATGTATTACAGCCACCACCAAATGAAAAGGGATTTCATTTCCCTTCAATCTTAGGACTCTAAATGCTTCATAAACTCAAATTACTTTTGATATAATTTAACAAAACATCTGTCTAGATTTACATTTATGATGTTAAAACTGAGTCAAATGAAAAAGCAGCAGCTATTTCCTACAATAAAGTGTGATCCCACAAAGCGTTCTGAGAATCTTTAACAGGGGAAATGCAGTTTTTTTTTAAACTTTCTTTTCATGTTGGGAATGTCAAAGTATATTGAGCTTATATGAAGCCCCGAAAATAATTTTGTCAGGGTGCAACAATACCCTGCCCTGTCATCCTCTGAAATGAGTATAATTTCAGCCTCGTTGAAACTATCAACCTTTTCCCATCATTTTGACAGGCAGCTAATCTGCCTGTGTGGATTTCACAAGAAGGCACAAACATCATTTCACACAAATGCATAAACATCAGCTGCATAAAAACCACTACTGTTATACTGACTGTGGGTGTTTTACTCACTCTCTTCAATAAAACGTGCATAAGATAGAGTACATACAGTATTTACAGAATGTATTGTAGAACAAGATTAAAGAACCACTGACAGATGTCTTTCAAAGAGGCACAATGGGAATACTCTTGCAAAAAAAAACTAAATGTAAAACTTTTGCTGCAGTAAAATCAGTGAGTTGACCTGTTAATCTCTGCTGTTACACTGTGAGCCTCATGGATTGGTTTGTCCTTAGTGCAAATTTTTAGACTGTAGGCCAGGCAGATTTAGCTTTTAAATCTTAGGACATACTGCCCACACTGGTATTTACACATCACCATCCTACACAGGTTGCTGTAGTAACGTCAATTGCACCGATAACAATGAAGTAATTGTGATGACGTGGGTTTGTGTTGGCTTGTTTTGGGAGGTTTTTCCATCCAAAATTTGCCATTGTTTGTTTCATTTTTGATGTGATAATGGTGGGTATGAAAAATCAAACAAAAGTACTTATTCCTGGAGAGATCATGAATATATTGACTGACTGTGTCCTCCTCACACCAAAGTCACTATGATCCATCATCTAGGCCACAAATGGGGTGTACAACTCCCATAGCAATTGGCACATTAGTGGGGGAACCAATTAACACTAACAGTGACACAGAAGTAACTGGCAGGCTATAATTATACATTGAAACATGTAATTAACTTATTATGTGTGCACAACATGCATTATAGGCAGAAACACACTGCAGCACATTGAATGAATCACATGTCGATAGGATGAGCCTCAGTGTGTTCCAAGCAGTATTGGCAGATCCTCCACTTTCCACAAACTATCTTCAAACTATGCATCAAGTGAGTGCAGAGAACACACTGGTGTATTTGTCTGAGTAATATGAGATAGATGCACCCACACATTTCAGAGTATTATGAGTTAGAAGAAATCATGAGCTACAAGACCAACAGCTGTGAGAACAAAACAAGAAGAAAGCTGATTAGAATCAGGCCAAAAATGTCTTCTAATCAATAATACAAAAATAAAAAAACACTAAAACACACTAATTTCTTCAACTGTATCTAGCAGTGTGAATATAACTGTCTGCCTACATCCATAAGATCAATTTTGCAAATTGCAAAAAGACCCTTGTGGGCATTTGGATTTTCAAATACTGCTACTGCTGCCCACTTCCACACAGTGTTCTCACTTTCCTGCAGTGATGCAGTGCACTTGTTCAGGCTTGTTAGTTTGTGTTAGTGCAAAACTTTGTTGGTACCACCTGCTAGAAATGACAGGAAGCCCATTAAACCTGTAAGATCAATTTAAAGTGTATGGGTCTGACTTGCTGGGGCTGAAGAAAAATATACACACTCTAATCAGGCTAAAATAAAAGCAATTATTAGCATTATTTTTTCAGGTATAACACGACTGTTCCTGATAATGCTTGATAGCCTGTACAGAAAACACACATAAACATACCAATGAAATTCGCAGCCTAGATTAACAAGAATAATGACCCACACACCGGCACTTCCCCCAAATGAACCAAAACTCCTCACATCCCACAAAATTAACAAATTGCTGTGTCTATCAGTTGATGTCCTAATGTTATTGTCCATCACCAACCAAAAAACAATCCTCTGCCAGACAAACAAAAAGAAAAAACATACAGTATGTCCTGGCCTTGTCTCTGCCCCAGGTAGCGTTCTCTTCACAGCGTAGCGATCCACGGTTAATAAACAAAAGGTAACAAAGAAAAAAAAAATCAGTCCAAAAGAAAAAATGGAGGCTCTCACTGGTCCACTGTCTCACACATGTAATACCTTTCAGCACCGTCACTGTCCAGGTCCCCCTTACACTCCCTGTGGCATTCTTCACCTGTGTCCCTCCATCTTTTTCCTTACTCCTCTTTGGAAAACCCACTTCCTCCTTTGCCATGTCACCTGACTAATGGGTCATCTGAACCAAACAGCTGACCCGGCGTTGTTCACAAGAATGTGAATAATACAATGTACAAACAGCTTTCCTGTCAGTGGGAAATGATACATCTATGGAGCAAAATCACCATAAATGAAAAGAACTTTTACCACCAGACTCACAATGAATCATTAAATACTTGTAATACTGTAAATAGTACTGTATGTACTTGTAATACTGTAAAGGAATTAAATCAAATTAATTAAAAACTATAATTTGACTCTTATGAGGAGGGTGGAATCAGACTCAACTGTCATTTTAGTACAACTATTACTGTGAGGCAGCAGATTTCACTGTAATCAAATTACACTAATGAGCTTGAGAGTCTCACTCCTAATTGTGACATTAGATAAGAATTAGAATAATTTGGTTCCTCTTGTTGTTCCTTTTGACACAAATGTATCCTGCAAATTTGTTTTGACAAAGCCAACTGCATGCAAAGTGGTTCAGGTAATAGACCAAATGTTAGTGTGCTGACATCAGTCAAAGCAGTACCACCAACTATGAGAGACTCAGGAAGTTCTGTTAAATATTTTTTTTTATAAATGTTTGTTAATGTTTAAAGCATGTGCCACTGTGGGCTGGCAATGTGTCATTTATAGAAGAATCAAGAATAGATTTTTAAGAGATAAACACTCATTGCTGCAGAAGATTGTGGGAAAAAAAATAATGGATGACGCAGACATATGGACTAAAAAGCACATTAAGCTATCAGCAGCACAGTTTCTAAAGAAGACAGACAGCAGTGCCATTGTTAAAGAACAATAAAACACACAGACTACTTCAGTGCAGAGAAACATTTATATGTAAACTCTTATCT
>JAVQJX010142795.1:0-12026 GCA_036025115.1 Ambassis agassizii
CAGGCTGCATGTACACACACACACACACACACACACACACACACACACACACACACACACACACACACACACACACACACACACACACACAGGCCTAAACATAATAAAGTTAGTTTTTATGGTACTTGGTTTTTCTGTTGCTGCTTTTATAGTTGAGTCCTAAATTTTATTTTAAAGTTCTCCTGAAACAGACAGCGCACTCTGTTTTCTAAATTTCATATCCTTATTGGAAAATCAAGAGGAGACAAAATATCATTTTGTTTTATTGACCTCATGTGCCAGCAAACAGAACACTGACTGGACTAATCCATCAGTGGTTTGGCCCGTAACCTGAAGCTTGTCGAGAAACATTTGTGATCTATTGTGAGGATTCAACAAGATGCTGGTTTGGTGGTGTCTTCTCCTGGGATGCCCTTTCCAATGTGCTCTGCAGCCAGCTTTACTTTCAGGAGCTCAGCTGGATTGAGGTCATGAGACCGAGCTTTGGCTGCTTCGTCTTTTTTTTTTTGATCACTGCTGACCAAAGTCTGACACTGGTCACCTGACACTGATGTGAACAAACTGTATTAAAAGTTAAACTTTCAAAATTCATTTTGGTGGAGTACCAGCCAACCAGCAGATGCATTTTTTCAGCATGAGGCAGCTGAGGCTGAGCCTTCTGTCTGTCTGCGTGTGTGTGTCTGCAGGTGACAGCCTGTATTGTATTGTGTATTGATTCAGTGTTCTCCTGCTGTCCCAGTAGTTAACCCCGATTTCAGCACCACACATGGCTACAGCAGGGAAATCAATACGAGACACCGAGCGGTGCTCGGCTTGGTCTGCGTGGCCTTTCGGACATCGAGCCCCACCGGACATTTAATTAATGCTGAGAGCAGGCAGGACATCATGGAGTGTGTGAGACACTGAGACAGAGATAAAGATTCAACGTCAGTCCAGACTAGGAAGTTTATACACAAGTGTCTGAAGTTACGATTTAGAGCCAACACGTTGATTTTTCCGGCTTTTAAAACAGACACAGTCAGCGTCTTTCTAAAGACACACCTCTACGTGGTCATGGGGACGGACACTTGTCCCAATGTGTCTGAAAAAGGGAGCAGAATTTCTTTTTAAAGGTGTCTGAATTCATCTGTTTACCAACACCTTCCTCTGTTTTTAATGTCTAAACTCAACCAGTGGATTTGATGCTAAAGTCAGCAGCAGTTTAAAACAAAAGTTCATCACACAGAAGAGAAAAACGTAACCGCACAAAAACAAAACTCAATGAAGCAGCAAACACTGGGACTCGAACTCTGACCTTTTGGGTGGAAGCTGCTTGTTTAGAGTGATTGTTAAGAGCGAGCACACTAGCGCCTTTATCGGTCTCCTGGTGACGTGACACCGAAATATATCCATATGTGTCATGATTTAAAACATAACCGTCAGTCGTATCCAGCAGGTGGACTGTCGACCAAAGTGTTTTCTTATGAGGACGTGTTGAAAACTGCACTAATCAGGTAAAATTAAACTGCCACAAGGGCACTTCATTTACACACTACACAACACAGAGCTGAGGTCATTTGTGCCTGAGAATAAAACAGGTAAACTATCACTGGTTTACCACCAGTAACAAACATTCAGTGTTTCCTAATAAGCGCTGGAAGAACTGCACACTGAAGCCAAACTCATCTCAGCCCCATGTGATTCTGTTCTATAGATCAATATACATGCAGTAATGTGAAACAAAACTTTCAGAAAAAAAACTTTTCAGAGAGGAAAGAAACACAGGATGGAGCTCAGACTGCAGATAAATTCAGCCTTACAGTGGACAGTGTTAGACGCCCTTATTCTGCTAGTAAAACCAGAAATACACACTTTCCAGAATCTAGCTGTATCCTTTTAAATTCATTAGTGCCTTAATCAATAACTAGTTAAGAAAGTGGGAGTGAGTTTAAAGTGTGATCGACCTGCCTCCCAGTCTAAACAGACGAAGAGCAGCTCCTCTTCACTGTCCTTCACTGTGTAATTACTGACCTGTCTGTCAAGGTGAAAGGCTTCATTTCTACTGCAACACATAAAACTGCAGCTTATTAGAGAAATACAGAACGTTTGACATTTTGAAGAGGAGACGCAGGGTTCAAGAAATGACAGGAGATGTAGGTTAAGGTCGCACATGTGAGAGAAATACAGAGGAAGAGCGAATAGGAGAGGTGCTGCAGGTGAACTTACTAGATAATTCTAATAAAATAACAGGGTTGGTACCTGTGAGTTTTGACTGCTGTCTGTGAGGTTCTGCCTTATAATTTGTGCTTTTGTGTGTTTTGAGGCGTCATTACATTTTAAATTGTTTTGAAAGCTTCTTGTGTTCTGTCTTATTTTTCACACATTTCTGCAGAGTGCGAGCTACCCATTAAACATCTGTAATAACTGATTGGATATTAAATGATCACATGTGTGGGTTCAGGTCACAGGGAGGAGGAGGAGAGTGACTGAAACACAATCTCTGATTGAACACAGTCTCTGAGGTCACCTTTTTGAATTATTGGAGGTTGAACTGATGATTTATTGCAGTGTGTTTCCATTACATTGGAATGATTATATTATGTGAAGCTGAAATGTGATTTTTAAATGAATGAAAATGCAGAGAAATAATCAAGAGAGGAGAAAAGCAGATTACAACAGTGAGGAGAAAGAAGGCGGAAGCCGCTGTTATCAGAAGAAACAGCTGAAACAACACATAACTAATGTCAAGTATATTCATAGACACCTGTACAGAGTGTACGGCAGCCACTATAACGTCCTCCATTCAGGTTAGGGGAGGGATGTTTGCAGCACATCACACTCCGTCTGTCTGTCACATAGTGTGTTTCGTCACCATTACAGCATGTGTCTTTTTAAGCACGATTAAGAGGACAAATCAGAAATAGCTGCTTTTTTTTCCCACTGCAGGAAGTGTCCGCACTTTGACCTGTTTTTATGGCTCCATCTGACACACAAACTGACATTTATTTCCACCAAACAAAACAACGCCTCCTCTAATTTGTACCTTTACCTCCAAACTGGAACAGAACTGAATCAGTTCGGAACACGCACCAGTTCCTGCAGTGGAAAAACACTCTTTGACAGTTCTCATGTGTGAGCAGCTTTCCAAACTTTACCCCTCTGATAATATCTCTGTTCTGCTCCTTCTGTTTACTGGACCCTCTCTGATTGGTTTGATCCTATCAGGCTGAAGCTCTTTGCTTTGAGATTTGGCCTGCTTCCTCTTTAAACCTCTGCAGCCACATCACTGGACTGACTGTCCCGATCTGTTCTGATGAAAGCAAAATCAAAACTCTGCGGCTCTTCTTGTGCAACAAAACGAAGAGTTTAATGCTGCATTGTGCCTGGAGGCCGTACACAGAGCCCGGTTTAAACAAACCACACCACTTTTGGCTGTCATCTGTGAGCTGCTGTTCTGGCACTAGTCATTTTTTTTTTTTTTTTTTTTTGTCTATCGGATGAATAAAAGAAACAAACAGGCTTCCTCGAGGTCCGACTAATCCCAGCTTTACATAAATTAAAAAGTGTGGACAAAAAAAGTGGAAACATGCTCTGACTATTAAACTGTGAAGCGACATAAACCGAGACTCTGCCTGCAGAAGTGAAGGACGGAGCGGCACCACAGTCGTATGTGGGATGACGTAGAAAACAAAGTTTGTACATACACATACAGGTTTTAGTCTAAAAATAGTCTTTGATTAATCATGAACAGAAAGGAAAGGGCTTTCCCTTTCCAAACATGGAGACAGTAACAAAGTTCCTCCATAAATCACACCCCAAGTGTCCATCGTTCATTAGAAGAAAAGTCACTTTTCACTCCGGCAAGGACAAGAGCTCATCAGTCCAGAACCCTGCTGTCTGTTTCCTGCCAGCCTGGCTGACTGCTACACTCTGACAAATCCAAAGCTTGTCCCTGAACTCAAGCAGACACTGTGTGTGAGTAAATATATATATATATATATATATATGTACATTTTTAAAACCACAGCAGCCTGTTTGGTTTGTGACATCTCCATCAAAGTCGTTAAAAATGGCAAAACTTGATCACAAAGTTTGTGAATAAGAGGTGTGTGTAATCAAGACAAGAAGGAAACTAGATGAAGAGATAAGAGTGTATGCATGAGTATGCATATAGATGAGGTGCAGCTGATAAAAAGATAACAAGAGTCTTAAGATGTTTTCAGACTGATGTGAAGCAAATTACAATTTTAGTTAATAAACTGTATTAAAGGGGAGCAGAGAGACAATGATTTATACTTGATGTGCCTGATGTGCACCTCCAAAAATTCTAACTACCTGTTAAGATGTCCTGTGATTGGTTGGCTTGGTAGCTGTAGCAAAGACTTCCGCTGTCGGACTAGTCGCTACTTGATGTGACTATGGATGTGATTATGGACGACAACACACACAAAACACAACCACATACTCTCTCTCTGTCTCCATTGTTCATTGAAACAGGAATTGTCAGAGACATTCATGAAGCCATTCAATGTATAAACTCACCCCTACTGTAGAGGTGAAGCAGTGTGAACCGATGTAGAGGGAAGACGGAGAAGTTTGAAGGCTTCCTAGCTACGTCAGGGCATTTGTGGGGGTCAGATGTTAACGTGAGGGAGAAGTATGAACCAGGCTTTACAGGCATCCTGGCCTACAGCATGCACTCCCATTGTGCATGTGCGTGAGCGAGAGTGACAAGTCGGTCTCTAAGTAGGTGCTTAAAAGGTGACAACCATTCAGAAGTGTTGCCCCCTGCAGGAAGGCCATCAGCTTCTGATCAATGTGTGTCACTCTCCTTCTCCACCGACATTTTTTGTCGTGTTTGTGATCACTGTGACATCACAAACTGGGTTTTTAATTCACAACATTACCAAGCCCTCATGGGGATCTGCTACAGACCAGGGATACTGGCAGGCAGCGTCACCGTAGCAACAACTGAATCTTCTATCACAACAATTGAGGGAGGCGAGTGTGTAATTGCATCTGTGTTGATGTTGCAGGAGTTAATGTTCTGACTTGAATGAGTTTCCTCACACAGGCTGCTGCCTCACACTGACAGTAATTACAATCTTGAAAATTTGCTTCACATCCAACCTGAAAACACCTATATGTGTTTTAAAAATTCTAATAAAGATGACTTGGTGTGTCTGAGGGGACGTGAATGGGTCAAAGCTTCTCTGTTCTCTCTGGACAGCAGGATTCTTCGGGGGAAGTTTTATTTGTCACACTGCTATTTCATCTCCCAGACAGTCGGGAGTCGACTGTTTGTTGAGAACATTGAGCAGCTTCAGTGTCTCCTCATCAGTCCCCCAGCCAAAGATCTCCATCTCCTCCTCCTCCTCCTCCTCATCCTCCTCCTCGTCCTCCCTGTCATCGCTGTCGTCTGTATTTGACTCGTACTCCGAGGCGATACCTGACTCTCGAAACCTGGCGAAGTCCAGGTGGCACAGAGATTTGATGTCGCGGGTCAACAGCGCAGCCGAACCCTCCAACACATCTGGAGCTTTAATCTCCACCCTGTTAGTCTTGAGCGTTGGAGGAGGCAAGGGGAGGCGAGGAGGCTGAGGCCCCGGGGGTCCTGGGAGGAAACGGAAACACTCCAGTTTAAGAAGACACTGGTCCCTACCTAGTGGGCTTCCCACATTCCCGTTGGAGGATGAAAAGGCGTTGCTGGTTCCGTCATTGGTCCCGAGTGCGGGCAGGTTGAGGGCTGACACTTCAGGTTTAGGGGTCGTAGGGTCGCAGATCACCGGAGGCACCGTGGACCGGAAGGTGATCTCCAACAAACTGTCCTGGGAGCCCACTGCAGAGAGGAGAAGACAGGATGAGGTGAACAAATATTTCACACCAGACTCCACAGAGCCACTGTGCCTTCATTGAAATTCATCTGTCTTCACCTGCACTGCCAGAAGACTAATGTATGTCATATAGATATGTATGAAATGTGGTGAAAAGAAGATTACAAATCCTAACACAATAAATCACTGTTACCAATAAATCAATGCATTCTCATATAGGGCAGGGGGAGAAAACAACATGTTTCAAAGCATTTCATCATCATCACAGCTGCTCAGCGAAACATGTTTTTATAGGCACACAGACCTGCAGCAACAGAAACACACAGAAGAAAAGAAGTGTCTTCATGGAGGACGACAGCACACCTGAAACTTCTTGTACTGAGGCACGTAATAATGGACCTCTTTCCTTAAAATAATACATTCATATCACTCCTTTGGAGCATGCAGATGCTCCTGTTCACCCTTTGATGAGTCCTAAGCTGCTAAAATTGACCACTTGTCTCAAACTCTGAGCCTGCCTGTCCACCTCAGCTGCACTGCTTTGGCTGTGTTTGGATTAGTCAGGAGCGGGTGATGGCAACATGGAGACACGTTCGGCCTCTTCAGAACGTGTGTATTCCAAGTAAAGATATGAGCAAAAGAAGTGTTTATCATGATGACTGTAATTAAAAAAATCTCATCTGCTCATACATTCTCCTGACCTTGAGTTGAGATGAGGTGAATATTAAAAAGTCACACACACACAGAGGCAGCAAACAGGAAGGATTTCTTTTTCCAGCCTCCCAATGAGTTTCTGAAATGTTGGCTGATCAGATCAGAAACTGTTTTTTTCTTTTGCAGGGTGACATTTGGAGTTGTGCCGAGTTGATTGTGTCTGTCTGAATCATGGAGGATGGGGATTAAAAATCTGTGAAGCTGTGGATGGAGAGAGAGGCGGAGGGGACAGAGGAGGTCATGGACGAAAGAAGAGGGGCAGGAGGGGCTGATCCAAACAACTCTCACAACTGTACTCTGAAGGTTTGATGCAGGATTCTGTGATTGCTTTGATTTGTGCGCTCGCTCTGCCTGCTGTCTGTACACAGAGATGTGAATGTGTGCGAGGCGGTTTTAACCTGAGGTAACACCTTCCTGTCATTTCATTTTCTCTTTTGATTGTTTGGTCACAGCATCTTTGTTTCAGTCAGGCTTTATCACTTTGAATTGTACACTGACTTTCTGTCACACCTTCGCAGAGGATGCTGGCATGTTCGGTGCATTTATGTGCATGAGGCTGTGTTTGAATCCACTTACTGGAATTTGGTCCGACCGTCTCCAGCTCCTGGATCTGTTTAACCAGCAGGGAGATGTGCTGCAGCAGGTCTTTGTTCTGCAGCAGCAGCTGGTGGACTCGAGCCTGGGCTTCCAGCCGAGCCGTGGCCTCGGCACTCAGCTGGTCCTTCAGGAGGTGGACCTGGACCAGAGAGAGAGGAAACAGAGAGAGGAAACAGAGAGAAGAAACAGAGAGAGGAAACAGAGAGAGGAAACAGCAGCAGTGAGTCAGAGTCACTGTTTTGTTTTTGTTTTTTTAGACTTTGATTAGCA
Organism: Ambassis agassizii; assembly: GCA_036025115.1. Lineage (NCBI taxonomy): Eukaryota > Metazoa > Chordata > Actinopteri > Ambassidae > Ambassis > Ambassis agassizii. Next base: position 7,395 of record JAVQJX010142795.1, read on the forward strand.
GTTGTTTTCCTTATTATTGTGTTATTCTGCAGCTAATGATGTGCCAACTCAAGGTAGTTGGTTTCTATAGTAACACAACATCATTTTCCTGCAAAGATGTGCATCTCAAAAATTTGATGAAAGGATGGAAATTTAAATTCACAATTTAAGTATTCGCAGTTTTAAATATTCAGTCAATAATAATAAGACATACACACTGTGTAAAAAAAAAACTTCACTGCACTGGTGCTCAATATTTAGTCCTTTATTTGTTTAAAATAAGGGATCAGTTTAGTGCTGTGCTTTGTCTTGGTATTTATCTGTAAACATATTGATCAGCAGATGCCAACTGACTCAGCTCAGCAGTGACGGATCAATCACGTCCTGTTTCCTCTGTGTTAGTTAAATGGAGGATCAATCAGTGAAGAAAAGAAAAACTCCACCACACTGGACAAGAATCACAGCAGCGGCATGTTGAAGCAGGTGACTGAATAAATCAATAAATGAAGTGGTCGATCCATTAACTGCTAATTATTTAGTTGTTGTGAGCAGTGTATTCTTTTCTACCTAATGAGCACTGCTTTTAACTTTTTAGAGGTTCCCTGATATTTGATCTGTGCCTTATTTATTTAGATAAAAATGCAAATTCACACTCAAGCAGCAACATATTTGAACTGTAATTACTGCGTCTTTGTAATTTTTTATTATAGGAGGACTCTCAGCTCTGATCCTCATGTAACCTTAATGCCACAGACTGCTGTGGCTGCAAGATTAAAAGCAGCCTCTATTTCAATTAAAGACTTTTTACAGTGAGGATCGCTGATATGAAAGGAAAGAGACCACTCAGTCCAGCTCTTGTAGCAGAAATGATTCCCTGTTTTCACTTCAAAGAACTCTACACAACCAAATGTTAGCGGCCCCACCTCCACTCTGTTCAGCTATCTCCAATACTGAGCACACAATTGCATTCAACCATTTCAAAAGGCGAAATTCTCAAGGTTTCTACATCATAAGAATGGCTCTGAAGAATCCCAGTGTGCTCAAAGAGACCACTTATTAATGACTTTCTGACAGGAGAGGCGGCACGGCTTTCAATAATGTGATTAAATTTAACCCTGGAGCCTCAGATGTGAGCTGTCAGACTGAGAAACACACATTTACAGTCAAATACAAGAAGCTTTCCTCCTCTAATGATTCCTTCCCCATGTTTTCTGTGTTGTACATATAAACAACCTGATCAATAATAGAGTGTTTACGAGCAGGTGCCTGTATTGGTGTGTGAGAGCGGCAGTGTGTTTTAAGAGCGCTGTGAATCACGGAGGCCTCATGTTGAGGTGCAAGTCACTGAAACTCGGAATGACTCTCTGGTTTCTCATTTCAGCCTGATGTGATATAACGCAGAACTCGTTACCGTGGCAGCACGAAGCCTCGCAGCTCTTGACGCCAATGGTGACACATATCAAAGAAGAAAACTACAGAACTGTAATTGGAAATATATATCAAGAACACAAAAAAGCAACCTCCAAAATGTTCAATATTATACTGTCTGTTTATTGTGTATTGACTTTACTAAGACTAAATTAGGATCTCTATTCTTCTCTGGGAGGAAGAGGCAGACGTGTGATGCTGCCAACATGGCGATAAGCAGTGTATATAGAATATAGTATGGTCACAGTTTCTCAGTATTTACAAAAAAGTTTTTATATACTTGGCCTACTAAAAAAACAGACAAACACCCCTGACTACTGCAGAGCACTCTTTACAGCTTCCAGGGCTGAGAAACGAAGCCAATGCAGAAGTTTTAAACACTGTAGTTCTCCCCACAGCCACCAAAAGTGAGTCAATCCACATAGGCCTCCATGTTAAAATGTCCAACAGTTACAGCAGAAATAAACAGTTTAATATATGGTCTCTATCTCTGTCACAACTCTACTTGCACACAACTTCTTTGCCTGTATGTGGAGCAGTTGGAGACCAATTGGAGGCTCTTTACAAACCCATGAGTGCCGTCAGACACTCTGTTCATCATTATATGCTGTCTATGGTCAGAGAGTTGGTCAGCTGTGACACTACACATCACTTCAGGTGGTCACACAATCACACTGAACATGTTAAACTGTCTATTTCAAAGCAAACGTCAAAGTCAGTCCATCACCTCTGTCCGACGCCGTGTGGGGTCACCGGCATGTTTGATATAGACTGTAACAATCTCACATAGGCGCGATAGTATTCAGTAGCTTTTTTGGATGGATAAACATGCTGTTATGACCTAGAAGACCAAGATGAAAAGCTAGCAAAGTTTTCAATTGAAGATTTTTGTGATGACAATTTACACTGCAAGTTTCTAAAAGCAAGCTGTCCGTCTACAATCTCTCTCCTCTCACTTTTCTGTCAGAGACTGAAGCCTCATCACTCCCTCTAATGAGGAGCCAGTGGGGCGGAGAGACACCAAATGGAGTCAAAATTCACAGCCTGCCTTCATCGTCGTCCTCCTCTTCTCCCACATCCACACAGAAAAACAAGCGTTGAGGAAGACAGCCATTTACTTCCATTATCCTTGTACTAAGTAACAAATGGAGGTGATTTCAGATAGTGTGAACCTCATTTGTAAAGACTGACACGCTGATGATGACTTTGGTGTAATTCACAGCGGATGGGAACTCGTCTCCGGCCCGAAACATGCTGCCCTGACGAGAGCTCTAATAACACATCAGCCACTCCTCAGCGGCTCACACTGAGGCCTTGGACGTAAGTGTCACATTTGTCCTGATGCTGTCCGCCGTAAACGTCTCACTGAGCTGCAGCGGCTGCTAAAAAGACAATGAATAATTCCATGCATAAAAGGCAGAGAACAAATAAGAGACTTTTATACTTTTAAAAGTCTGGATTTTTATCTGATCAAACACAGCCTCTATCTGAAGGTTAAATTTGGTTTAGTAGCTGCAGATAAATAACAGATGAGAGATAAACCTTTATGATGATTTCTTTCTGTGAGTTAGCACACCTTTGATCCATCTGCCGACCTCTGTTTGCTTTCCATTATTGTTACACCTGCACTGAAATATTCCAAACACATCTTCACTGTTTGAAAGAATTATTGATTATCTCTGGAGAACACAAAGACAAATTTACATTACTGGAACCGAATGTGCTCCAAACAACAAATGACAGCAGCAGAATAACTGAGACAACAATAAAAACTATTTCAAGCACTTTTTCTGCATCATTTGCATTTGCTGAAATAAGGCTCTTTGAAATTTGACAGAGTGTACCCTCTCGTCTTAGAAGCAGCTTTGGGACCGGGGATTCTGGAGGACCAAAAGTTTAAGATAAGATATACCTTTATTACTCCTACAGTGGGGAAAGTTGCAGTGTTGCAGCAAAACAACGTTAGAAGACGGTATCAAAAAGTAATGTTTACAGTTTTTATCTGGTAAAACAGGTATTATAGTTTAGACAGACAATATTGCACAATGGTGAATGTTTTTGTTGTACTGCGTGCAGACCTGATTATGAAGCCAAACAGCTGCAGGAAGGATGGAGCTAGTGAGGTACTGTATGTATCAATGAGTGAATCATAATAATAAGTCTCTGTTGTTACTTCCACACTGTCATTATGTTATCATATATGTGCAGCGATTCTGGTATCAAAATGAAGATACTGCTATGCTTTTTTTTGACTGCATGTGCAGAATGCAAATTTAGGTAATTCCAGTGTAATCAAGATGCAAGATGGAGAGAAGAAACAGGATGCATTCATCACAGAACGGCTGTGTGAGAGTCCACTTTGGATACAATCCAGTCTTTCTTTTCTTTCAAAACTTAACTGCTCTTACTAAAAGCAGAGCCCAGACAAAGAGCCAATTAAAAGGTGCACCACTTGTGTTTCATTGTAGTGCTCCCTTGGTAGTAAACCTGCTGCTGCCAAAGCTTTCTGCTCTCTTATCTGAGGGTGGTGAAATTGAAGGAGCTTCAAGCACCTGAAATGACTCGTTAAAGCTCTAATTAGTCGGCAGCATGCCTCTGTCTTTTTATGGCTGTCATTGTTGGAGCTGTTGTTTCCCAGCAGAGCAGCGACCAAGGACAGTTCTGATCCTAGCAGTTCCTTTAACTACACAGACACGCTGCTGTTCATGCTCCGGGTTTGTTATCGTATTTTTTGATCTTAAAAAAAAGGTCCCAGGACACATGCTGCTTCAGTTTGAGGAGTGACCAGCTGAGACTCTTCACACCGCAGAAAGTGGTTGACAAAGTAATGAGACAGCAGGGGAGGCCAAACTGAAGGCCAGGTATACTAACCTCAGAGCCGAGCCAGGGGACTCAGACTACACCCACAAGAAGACAAGGTTATTTTCACTAAATGTGTGCGTCCACATGTATCCACACAAACCACTGAAAACACTGTAGTACATATGCCAGGCCTATGAGTGGTGCTGTAACCACAGAAACACACCAACAACCGAAAAAAAGACATTGGGGATGCTCCAAAAACTCCAGTGACAAATATGTCCTTCAGCAAGATTCAAGATTCAAAGCGTTTATTGTCATATGCACAGTAAGGAAACAGTACAATGAAATTCTTACTTTGCTGTCCACACTGAATGCCATAAATATTCAAAAGTATATAGAATAGACTAATTTAAGAAGAGCATA
>JAVQJX010142826.1:0-10416 GCA_036025115.1 Ambassis agassizii
CTTTTACGTATGTTTTGTATTGTAATATGGAATATTTTGACTAGATGTACTCATGATGAAGGTTATTTCAAAGTCATATGTATGAATTCATACACATGATGTATGTTCGTGTGTGTTTGTGCATTGTGCTGTAATGCTGTGCTGTCCTCTTACTGCTACATTTTTGTGTAGATGTCCTCTGACGAAGACGAACCAACAAGTCCTGTTCTGCCCAAGGACTCAGACCGGGGAAGTTCTGTGTCATCAGATCTTCAGGTTAAAAAAAAAAGTTGATTCCAGCTGAAATGAAATCAATATAGAATTAATTTATGAAAATTTGAGTCACATAAATCTGTTCATTTTATTTATTTGTTTGTTTATTGATCAACAGGACGAGTATGAGGAACTCCTTCGATATGCTGTTGTAACCCCAAAGCGTGACACACTCCCTCGTGTTCAACTGAAGCAGATGAGCACCTCACATTTGTCTAGAGATAGTGATCGGGTTTCCCAGAGTAAAGATGGCACAAAATTACTGCACTTACCAGGTACCAAGTGTTTGACGTCCTCTATGCTGGACACATTCATACATTACACACGCTAAGCTTTTCTGGCAGAAACTCAATTTGAGCTTTTCCAGACACTGCCCCCATCAAATGATCAGCTGTAAAAACGTATTTGGCATCACAACATGCAGAAAATGTAGCAGCTGTTTATCTGCGTTATATTTCCAGCTTGTAAACCAGAGTAGATATCAGTCTGTCAGGCTGTATCTCCTGTCTCGTTCCCCTACGATACCCACATCTTAAACAGATCCCCAGTCTTCCCTCCCCAGCTGCAGCTCTTATTGGAGGTTTAGTGCTTTAACTGTCATGGAGCAGTGCACAGGGATGTAGAAGGCAGACAGGCTGATTGGTAATGATCTCCTGGCACTGTGCCCATAGTGCTCTTTAGAGTGCAGACTTTCTCTTCCCTCTGCAGAATTTAATTAAGATATTGACATAAATGCATTCCTGGACAAGTAGCTGTGCTCCTTATTCAGCACTCTCACCCTCACATTTTCTGTTCCTAAACTGTCTTTAGTTCTATGACTTATAAGTTTTATTTTTAGCTCTTGGATCTAATTTCATTACACTTGATTTGATCAACTTTTCCTTTCTTTGCTTTTACCTTTGGGCCTCCCTCTCTGCCCGTTTCTCTTGTCAGATGCTGCCACTGAAGATGGGAGGCATTCTAGCATGAGCATGAGATCATCACGAGCCTCCCCATTGATTGTTGAGCCCTCCACTCACTCAAGAGCCTTTGATGGTAAACTAAATACAAAAATTCTGTGTATTTTAAAGTCTGGAGTGTAACTGTATTATAACAAATAATCCAAGAAATATTGAAACCTCCAGCAATGTACTGTGTTATCATATTCTCACTTGTTTTGTTTTTTGCCCTCCAGCTGAAAAGATGGCAGGTCCGTCATCTGGCAGGGCGTCGAGGCTCTCAGACAGGTTACAGATTGCGTCTCAGAGGTCTAGGTCAAACAGCCCAGATCCTCTTGAGTTTGCTGTGACAGAAATGTTTATTTCAGAGAAGAACATAAATAAGATGGAGAACATTCTGGTTACATGGAGCAACAACCTGAAGGTTGGACTGTTTTCTTGTACTGCTTTCTACACTATCACACTATTATCTTCTGTCTACAAGGTAACAAATATGGCTTTTAAATAGCTGTACACTGTGATACACAATACTGTATTTATACTCTGCAATTAAGCTTCAGTTAACTTTTTTTAGTCTTATCACACTTTCCTTTCCATACGAGGAGGGAGTTAGACTCAGATGAAATGCCAGAAATGCTGTGGTGAGGATGAGATCAGATATTTAAAAGGGAGACTTTGAAAAGGATGACAGCTCTACTCTTCATGGAACGGTGACCTTTTAATTGCTTCTCCCAGGGGAATGGATATGGAGGAGGAGGGTTGCTCCATGTGGGTGTCCATTCTGCCCTTTTCTTCTGATGTTGTACAACTCATTCATGGAGAGCAGATGACAACCAATCACTTGCTAAGCTTAGCTGATGAAAGAGTTGCGTCTGCACAGAACTAGATTAGGGGAGGAAGTTGAGACTCTTTCAGTTCTCTTGATTGAGCTTTATTTTGCTGCAGAATCTTTTATATTAACTTCATACATATTTGTGACTGTAGTCTGTGTTTCAAGGTGGGTTTACTTGTGAGTCGGGTGTTGTGGCTGTTCTACATGTTTATATACTCTATATACATATATATGAAAAGAATTACAGTTTCCCACACATAAAAAAATGATTCATGTCCATATTTGCTAAATAACAGTAAATAACGGAACATATTGTGACTGTCCTTCTATTCCCTGTGTAGTCAAATGTACTGACTGAGCTACGGAAGTGGAAGCTGACTTTCATGGAGCAACATAAGCTGGAGCTGAAGAAGGAGAGGGAGAAGCATGACGCTCAGACAGCTGGCCTGAGGTCAGAGCTAGATAGCCTTAAGGAGCTGCTGCAGACCTATGAGACCTCCAACCAGAGAAAAGACGAGGTGTCTGTACTTATTTGCCTTATCCTGAGTTAATATCAGGTCAGACTAAAAATTAATTTACAGTAGGACCTTAACTCAGATGTTTTTACTATTCATGCATATAACCTTCACCTTCAATAAAATTAAGATTTGAGCATATTATTTGCATTATTTCAGTGTAATGTATTTCCTTCAGGTGATTGCAAACCTGAGCCAGGTGTTAGAAAGACAGAGAGAAAAGATTGAAAGAATGAGAACCTTCACCCACTGGAGAATTCAGCACACTGAGGCCAAAGGAGAGGTACAGTGACGATATATAGTGCAGCTACATTAGAGTAAGTTATTCTGCTAGAACTGTTTCTTTGTGAATGTTTTCATGGTCTTGTGTTTTCCTGCCAGGCTCATGCTTTTCAGATAGCACGACAGCACTACAATTTGCAGCTGAAGAAAAAGGTGTGGCTAGGCTGGCACTCTCTGATCCAGAAACACTGGAAGGTCAAGGTGGAGCGGGCTTGCCGTTCACGGGCTGAAGAAGTCTGCTCCCGCATGTCTTCAGAGTACGAAGCTAAGATTTCTGAGGTATGTGGCTGTTGATAGTGATATGAAGCAAGCAAGCAATAGGAGTGTGTATTAGTACTATGTTTTACAATTGACCAATCCTTTTCATTTTCCGCAGCACTGTGAGGCTGTAGCAAAGGCTCAGGCTGAGATACAGAAACTACGGTTAGAGCGAGAGCAATATGAGGAATCAATGAAGAAAGCTTTCATGAGGGGTGTGTGTGCTCTCAACATGGAGGCTCTTAACATGTTCCACTCCACAGAGGGACGGCCAGAGCAACCTGCAAGTCATGGTGGGTAATGGAATAACCAGACAAGAATAATCATCTTATTAAACATCGTGAACATCAAAAACACCCTAACTACATATATAGACCCCAGCTCTACTTATCATGCCTTTAAGCAATATTGATTGACCTGAGGGTGCAGCAGAGAGAAACAACAGACACACAATTTCTCCAATACATTGCAGCTCTGTTGTATTGATATAGTGTAGATTTATGAACGAGAGGAGGGAACAGGGTCGTAGTACTTTTCTTCAAGCCGTTCACTGGCTCATTGAATGGAGTAATGAATTAGTGGTGACTGAGAGGTACTTTGCACAGGATGGCATCCTTGATGTGGCCCTGAAAGGTTGCTGCTTAAAATTCCTTTCTGCCATTTAGTAAACAATGCAATTGCTGTTATGGAAATGCAGGGTGTATTAGATCAAGGGCTTGGGACCTTAAGTTGTTTTGTTTTTTTGGCTGCTCTGCTTCAAGTTTTGGTTTAAAATGTCCTTGAAAGTGTGTACATATCACCGGGGCACATATATTCCTTCATGCATGTAATCACATTGGTTAGATAGCAAGAAAGTGAAATTGCTGAACCACAAGAAAAGTTTCCCTGAACAGCTCCCTCATGCTGCAGTCATTCCTAATCAGTTGTGATTTTCTCTTACTATAATAAGTAGTATTAAGAATATAGTGTCCAGTGTCTGATTCAGTTGGTGTCATCATTCTTTGTGTAGACCCTCTGCCTCACCAGGATGAGCCAGTTTCTGCTACGATAGCTCAGCTTCAGACATATCCCACATCTTCCACACGGTTCAGTCCAGTCCACTTTGACCACCCAGACCCCTCTCACAGTGAAGTAGATGACATGGTGAGTCACCGTCAAAATTCACTTGACTTTTTCATTAGGCTGTTATTTAGATTTTGTGTTTGTAGGTTGTGTTTTTCAGTAAACAAAGTTGTTTTTACATTCGTGTGCACCGAAGCCAACGTCTAAACTGATTTTCCTGGTTCCTGTCTCCTTAGGTGGGTTCTGGTATCCACTTGTCCCAGGAAGAAGTACTCCCTCCCACTACTGTGGTGCACAGCTCACTCCCACTTGGGGGCATAACAGGTTCCCACAAACAGGTTAGTGTTACACATATTGTCCGATAGACCTTTAAATAATCCAACTGTTTACAGCTGCTGACTATAATAGTAGTTATATCATCAAATAGAAGTTGGTGAGCAGCAACACCGATGAACATGTGTCACTCCCTGCTTTGTTTCTCTACACATGCTGTCTGTCTACTGTGATATCCAGATAAAGAAAATCCCACTAATCAACATTTTTGTTGTTACAGGCCAGTGGTCGCACTGTCACAGCAAGTCAGCAAAAACCCTCAAAAACTGTAACAGCTCGTATTACTGCTCGTACCGATGTCAGTAAAGCTGCACGCAGCAACCTCCAGGTGATGGGAGTGGCTCCACCCATGAGCTCTGTAATAGTCGAACGGCATCATCCTGTTACGCAGGTATGAGACACAGCTCACCGCTGAAAAACTGTCTGCTCATATGAAGTTTAAAAATAACTTGTTTGTTGTGTCATGTTTTACTCCTTCAGCTAACCATCGGACAAGCCACAGCTGCCAAGTTTCCTCGTTCGGCTCAACAGAGCCACACCTCCACTGGAGGCAAAAGCTCCTCCAAAGCACACACCAGCACCTGCCACGTACACTCTATCAAAGTAGTTGACTGACCACACACATATCTCACACAGTGTTGCATCACAGAGTTTAGATGAAAGCTTTAACACACTGTATTCAACAAACCTAGGAGTAGCTATGCACAATTTAAAAGGAGCACTGGACTCTTCCTCAGGACTACACAGAAAACATACAGGTGTTTAGAATTACATATGTAAATGTTTTTAATGATTATTGAGCAGGCAGAGTTTTGAATTGCAAAACAGGCATTTATGTCTCATGAAGGTTTTACTTTAAATTATGCACAGCTGATATTGTTCTGTAATATGTAAAATAGTTTTTTGTTCCGATTCATCCATCACAAATTGTTTACTGAACAAAAAGCCATATGATGACCCGATGAACGTTATTTTTTAAACAATAAATTATTTTTACTTCAAACTTCCTGTACAAGTCCGTAGAGGTGATGTTATGAAATGCAGCAGCTCTTACTGCCGGTACTGTCTGGATCCATCCTAATCTTATCTGGAAATGGAACAAAAGTTCCAGTTGTTAAAGTTACAGAATATTTTCATCAATATATTTGTTTTTTTTTTTTGTTTTTTTTTTTTTTCTTTAAAAGGATAACAGAAGGTACCTGCAGCTTTCCTGTTCCCTGTTAGCATCAAGCCTTGGTACAGTTCTTTAGCTGGACTCCTCTGAGCTAGGTCCTCCCCATGCAGCCAGATAAGCAGCATCCTATTCCCATGCTCTCGATAACTATACTGACCTGTAGCCAAACGCAAAAGAATGTAGCACGTACAGATAACCTTATGACTGCCTATGTGCTTTGGAAAACAAGTCAAAACATTTGTTGTGTGAGTTTCTGGCACCTGTCCACTGCTCCTCGATCGCAGACACTTGCTCCTCAGTGAACCCCCAGTGTTCTGCCAGTCTTTTCCAGTCCCCTGCTTTCAGGAGCTCATATGCCAGGCGCCAGGCCATTGAACGCAGCTGCTTGGTCTCATAGCGGTGGTCAAGTTTAAACGTTAGAGGATACTCGCTGTGAACGCTCTCATTAAGCTCAGGGTTGGCCTGAAAGGGCAATTAAATCATGTCAGAAGGCTGATAAAGGCCACAAGCGGCAGAGAACATGGAGTATTAAAAGAGAACACACATGATTAGCAATATGAGTTTAACCATATTGGAAAATCAATAATAGGAGGGAAACTGGCATATACTTAATTAAATTAATAGTAAATTGGCTGTCAATTTTTTTTGAACAGTGGATTCTTTAATGTTATTATAGGGAATCCAACTAATCAAATGTGATATTAGGAAATGAATCATTTACGTTGAATGCAATTATTGCCTTCTAAGCCTCAGGGACGGATTATTGCACACATGAAAAGTGTAAAAGTTGCAAGTAATCATTTTAGTGTCTTCTCACCTTTCTCCAGGCGTAGTATCTTTCTGCTTTGATGATCATGTCCACAATAATCACCTCATTTGCCCTGGCTGCAACACCCAGCGCGGTCTTACCCTGCTACTCCAAATCCATTAATGAAATACAAAAATTTAATTATAACTCGTAAGACATCGGATTACATTTACATTGGATTGTATTTTCAATATATCATGCAGCTTAAAATATTTGTGAATGAAAACAAGGCTTGGTGTGACATCGTACTCTGTCCCGGAGTGTTAGATCCAGCCCAGCTTTAAGAAGCATCTCTACAACTTCAATTCTTGCAATCTCTGCTGCAAGATGCATTGCAGTCTGGGACCTCTAGCAACACAACATAAAAAGAGTGAACATTTAATTGAATGTTGTTTATAGATGTTCTTGGCTGACTTTATTTATTATTTATCTATTTATTTTTATTTGACTTACAAGTGTGATCATACCTTATTGGTGATGTTGGTGTTGCAGCCGGCCTGCAGTAGAGAATGGATAACAGGGATGTGACTGTTCCTCACAGCCAGGTGCAGAGGTGCTTCCAGGTGCTGAGAGCAATATATTGTTTATATTGTTAGAAAATGTAAATATGTTATTCGTGTAATGTAGTGATCTATCATACCTGAATATTTCCCTGAAAGAGTGTACTGCTGCCACCTAGCTTGTGTCTGCTTACCTGATCTTGAAAGTCTGTGTGCGCTTTGTACTCTGTGAGTAGATGGACAAGACTTGTGTTTCCTCTTTGTGCAACTGGATGGAGAGCGCTGCATTTGACCTATGAAACATGTAATTTATGACATATTTCAAGCCTGATCTTAGTACAGCATCATGAACAGCAGAGCAGGGGTTTCATTATTTGAGACAGTATAGTGCATTATTGTACCGATGTGAGAATGTTGGGGTCACAGTCTGCCTCTAACAGGGCCAGAACACATTCTTCCTCACCATTGTCTGCAGCTTGGTATAAAGCTGTTTCACCATCCTGCAAAACAGAGGATCCATCAACAACATTTTTTTGGTGCTGAAAACTGATTTCTGTAAGCTGATTTATTCAGGGTGACATTTTCATTTGAGATAATGATCAGTCAGATTATAGCCATCATTAAGTACCTAGTCAGAAGTATCTTTAGCTAGAGGCACTAATTTCATCAAGTAAAATTTAGCAGTGTGTGTGTGTGTGTGTGTTGTTATCGGTTGTTATGGTAACCAGTGCACATTTGATACATCTTAATTAATCCAAAGTGAAGCCACCATCCGGCAGTGGATTAACCACTGAGTACACACAAACCAAACCATGATAGAGAGAATGTTTAAACTGATCTACCATATTGACTTCATCCCGAGTATCAAAGCTCTGCAGCAGCAGTTGGAGGGCGTCCAAGTGTCCGTTCCTGGCAGCTAAGTGTAGGGGCGTGTCCCCTCTCTGGCAGAAGGGAGGGAGGGAAACAGCTCGCATCAAAGAGTGTTTGAGCTTTGAGCTTTCTTGTAAGTGTGACAGACAGAAACATGTCCTCAGATCCATGTGAGAATAAACAAGCATATGCTGTAAATAAATCTACACAAGCACTCATACCTTGTTGGGCTTCACGGTAGCCATGTTGTACGGGTCCATCAGCATGTGTAACATGTCAACACAGCCATGTTCAGCCGCCAGTGCAAATGCCTGGTTCCCTGACTGAAATGTGTGAGAATTGAGGTACACACAACCCTGAATGTTACTTTATAAAGTTATATAGTTGACACAGAGCAAAGCGTATAGTAGATACCTTGTCATCTTTATCTAGTTCTTTCATCTGCAGGTCATTAACAATATACTCTACAATTTCAGTGTGGTTGTTGATAGCAGCACAGTGCAGAATGTTCAGTCCTTCCTGCAGGGAAAAAGTGTACAGATTAAGTAGCTGCTTTATGAGGAAAAGGAATATACAGTATAATGGGCAGAGGCACTACATATTGCATATTTACTCATAGTCTTGTGGTTGTGGAACATGCAGATGCAGGAATTTGCATCTTGGATCTCTGAAACACACTTTTGGTGTTTCCACTATTCCGTTTGTTCTTTTCTGGTTGGAGGTGGTGGACGTTTAACCTTTATCCATAAATAGTTAAAAAAGAGTAACACACTGCCCTGTTGCCACCTGTAACTCCAATAATGGTCTTAAAAAAAATACCACAGAACTCTTTCTTCATGATCCCCTCATCTCCTAAAATCATCATCAATCATATACATATTCTAAATCCAGGGTAATGATATTTATCAACCCCTGTCAGGAAAAGAAGGAGCAGGTTTTTCTTGCACAAAAATAGAAAAATAAATGGGCTTTGAGTTCAGAGTATTTTTCTCTGCCAGTCACTGAGAAACAGAACAAGACTCTTTACCTCGTTCTCAACCTTCTGTTCAGCTCCAGCCTGCACTAATAATTTCAGGATGTCCAAACTGCCAAACCAGGCAGCCAAATGAATGGGTGTCACACCGTACTGTCAGATACACAACACAAAATGGAAAGTTGTGCTTATTTGAAAATGTTTAAGTCTTCAGGCACAGACAGTTAGATCCCTCTCACCATGTCTTTTTGATCCACTTTGACCCTGCGCTGTAGAAGAAGCTCAACAGCTTCCTTGTTTTTACCAGCAACTGCGAAATGAAGTGCAGTCCTGTTGTCCTGAGACAAAAAAAACATTATTTTCTACAAAAAACTCTAGAGCTGCTCAATCAGAGTGATTGAAGTGCAGATAGTTTGACCCACCACATTCTTTGCATTGGTGTTCAGACCTCTTCCAAGACGTTTCATGGTCTCCACGTCATTCCTTTTAGCTGCCTCCATGAACTGTTTTTCTACCTCGAGCACTACACAACACAAGAAGCAGGAACGTTTTACACACTATACAGCATGTAATACAAAATCAAACCTTGATGAGATGAGCGTGTATCTCTGGTGACCATTCCCAAGATTTGAATCCACACACACACACACACACCCATCAAACAAATACTGTTAACATACAGTGCAAATATGCGAAACCCTAACATTACACCATCACCAACGCTGTTAGTTCTTCAAACGAACAAATGTCCTTCCGTACTCACACATCTCTTTGTTGTCAAAGCTCTTGTCCGTCTCTTTGTCTGAGTGCTTGTTGAGTATGAAGTCAGCAAAGCCCCTGACAACCTCCTGTCTCATCCATTTTCGAGGGTCCAGGTTCTCCTTAGTTAAGTTCTTCTTCATCGTCGTCTTCAAAGCTGACACTCTTTTATCCATTGTGAAGCTGTTGAATGTATCTATCTGTGCCTCAGTGTGTAAGTGCCTAAAGACACAGACCACACAGAAGAGGAAGAATCCCTATTTTCACCAACCCAGTCTTACAGAATGACTTTAGAGTGCACTCCTTGTTTCTTAATGCTGTACGGCTCATTTGTGTTTACTTTCCTAGCTCACACCCTAAAGCTGATGATAACAGAGTATAATCAACATGATACACTTCACCAATCTTACATGACTAGTACTGTGTGTTCAAGTCTGAATTATCCTGCCTTCAGTATGGTGAGGATCTTATACCAAGAGCTTTTCTGACTTCTAACTACACAGAGTAGGTTTACATAAGATTATCATAAAGCTCTAGTTATTGATTAACTTGTTTGACCACGCAAGTACATCTATTTACACAAGAACTTTTTTTCTGGAATTTTACACAACCTCAAGCAATACAATGTTTTCTGCAAGTCACTGAGGATCTCCAGCTGGAGCCAGTTTTTCCCTTCGTGACCTAAAACAGCACACAGTTTAGGACTCACATTGATGTAAAACGAATGGGTGTTGATTGCAAAAATGCCTCCAATGGGATTTCAGCACAATAGCAATTTATTAATATAATAATTTACACGATGGAAGAATTTTCTGATCTTCATTAGTGACAAATTACACAATAAATATAATTGGAAATAA
>JAVQJX010142827.1:0-14488 GCA_036025115.1 Ambassis agassizii
ACTCTTATTTTTGACTCGTCTTTTCTCTCTATTACTTAAACTGTGACTCTGAGAACCCTGCACAAGAATTCCAATGTGCCTTGACTGTTTGGTTTATGTACAAATGGCAAATAAAGAGCCTTGAACCTTGAGTGAACAGACCATACAACCATGAATCTCTGGTGCCACCTGGTGGGCTACTCAGTATGTTGAAAGAAGACAATGTGGCTATTCTCAAGTGACAAGTGCTGATCTTTCCTACCAGTCTCTGGTAGTTCCTTAACAGGCTGAGTCCGAGCCAGCTTTCCTGCGAGTATTAATATTTTCTCATTTTCAGGGAGAAATGTGCTGTTGATGTTGATGCCTTTTAGATTTAGCATCACTTGTCTTCATCAACGAAAACTTAGTTTGGATTCTTCCTGCAGTTACTGATGGAATCAACTGTAGATCATGGCATAAGTATATCAACCCAAGTTAAATAACTCAATATACAGAGAGAAAACAGATTCAAAACAATGATGGTCTGAGGCCCCTCCAAAGAGTCTGTGAGTGATTTGAGGTCAGACCAGTCAATCAAACCAACTACTCCCACTCATCATATGTTTTCATTTATCACATGAGCTACCGCAAAAATAAAAGAAAAAAGAAGAAGTAAAGTTTGACACCACGATGACAGGTGGGAAATCACACTTTAAGGCACTTCCGCATAGGCCTTATGTCTTAACTCTAGTGGTTGACGCTTGCGCATGAGTCACCGCTGACGTAATGACATCACGAGG
This sequence comes from Ambassis agassizii, assembly GCA_036025115.1. Lineage (NCBI taxonomy): Eukaryota > Metazoa > Chordata > Actinopteri > Ambassidae > Ambassis > Ambassis agassizii. Next base: position 759 of record JAVQJX010142827.1, read on the forward strand.
CCTGTCTGTAAACGCGGAAGAAGAGACGAAAACAACAAACAGCGGCGGTGGCAGCGCTTCGGCTCGACGGCGTTAGTTGACAAGAAGAATTTCTAAGCTATTTAACAATTACCAGTTCGGTATTGTTAAGGTCCGGCGGGGTTTCTATACTTTGTACATCGGTTATTGTTTAGATTTACTGACAAAATGTCGGTATTTGGTAAGTTATTCGGTGGCGGGGGTAAGGGTGGTAAAGCACCCACAGCCCAGGAGGCTATCCAGAAACTCAGAGAGACGGAAGAGATGTTAACGAAAAAACAAGAATTTTTAGAAAAGAAAATCGACACTGAGCTCATGACGGCAAAGAAGTACGGCACGAAAAACAAACGAGGTAAGAGAAAAGGCCTTCCTCTCTACAGATTTATGAGATTTGACGGGAATAAAGTCACACCGCTAATTAGTTTTAGCTAGTTAGCCCCCGCAGGCTAACTGAAGTGAAGGAACAGTTGACAGACGGAACACCTGTGTGTCCCCACGGCCACACGACTCCAGTTTTAAATGTCTCGTCTAAGGCCACGGTAGTACTGAAATTACTAAACCTTAATTTAGATCAGCATCGATGAAAATATCGTTTGAAAAAAAAAAACATTTTTCTTTTTGACACGTTGATAAGGGCAACTTAAAATATTTAGACGACATTATATTTGCTGTCTTTCTCTTTAACATCTGTTTGCTGTACAGTAGGCTACATATACACTCTGCCTCTCAAATATGGCCTTTGTATTAACCTAACAGAACTTAATATTTATAAGATAAGAAGAAAAAGGATAAGGGAGTTTTTTGTGAAAGACATTTAGTCATTGGTAAACTTACAGATCTATGGAGATAGTATTTATGTAGTCATACAAAAAGAAGAAAATGACAAACATGTTATCAAGCATTTCAGACAAGTCTTTCTAGGAGATGCCATATTTTTTTTGTAGTGAGTTTCAGTGTAGCCCTTCAGGTCTATGTGTGCTACAGGGAGAGGCCATGTCTCTGTGTACATTTGTGACTGATCTGTACTTCCTGGTTGGCAAACATGTAGGTTAATGAATTTTTTTCAGCTGTGGTTGCTGGGAGATCAGTGATGCTGATACAAAGCCCCGCAGAGCACTATGAGCTAATCTCCCGCAGATCATATCCTAATTTGGATGGTACACCAATTCACAAAGCAGAAACCTGATTTTCAACATAGCTCATCTTGTAACTGCATCGTCATCAGACCGAGGGGTGAATAATAATACACAACACATAAATTACTCATAGTAAAAATACCATCCATACCATAAAAAACAAAACAAAACACGACTCTTCAACCCCACTAAGGTTATCAAATAGCCAAATAAAGAGCAGGAGGAAAAACAAAGGTCTTCATACATCTGTGCAGCCCACATAATTTGATAATGATCGGTGTGATGTTGGGTAACAATGTTATCGGTCCAAGAATAAGCGTGTGTTCTGACATAATCTGATCAAACTGGAACTGTTGTGGCTCCTGTTGGACAAAGCCATCAAAGTACATTGCCAAATTTATGCGTGTGATATCGATATTTAGCATTTTCAGACACACATAGAGACTTGTTGTTGTCAGCCTGTAACCTTTCTGTATCCTAAAAACATTTTTCTTCATTTCTTATTTTTCAAACTTTAAAATCTCCTGTATAACAGAATAATTGATAATTGTGATAAAACAAAATAAACTGAAGTAATTGTAGCACCTTTGTAAGGCTATAATATGGCATATTGGTCATTTGACAGTGCAGGAGCCAGCACCTCTTTGACTGTTGGTGCTGTTAGCAGGGCAACGGCTTTAACCCTCCCACACTGCTCTTGAAAAAATAAGCCAGTCCATGGTTAGCATGCTAACATTTCATTATTTGCATTAAAAGCACAGCTCAGCTCATCTTATTTTTTCCTCTGCAACCTAAAACCACTGTGATTAAAAATATCAATTTAAAGGGGCAAAGTGATCAAGAATAATCATGTTAATGCTATATTACATCCTCTCTTGCTCTGTCACTCCCTCCTTTTCTGTGTGACTCAGCATGTTTCTGTGTTATAGCCCTCATGATGAGACGGTTTTTGTTTTCCATGTCAACAGCAAAGGGGACTTCATTGTGTTGTGGTGTCAATTAAGTCCTCCTGTTGTGTGACCTGTTGAGTATTTAAATGCCTGTTGTGTAGGGCCAAAACCCACACAATGGCACTAGCTCCATTAAGAGGGTAATATTTTTGATCTCTCAGCCAATCAAACGGCTTCCCCTGGATTTCGAAGCATCCTGTTTTCCCACTCAGAAGACCTCTGAGCTGCAGGTCTGGTTCCAAAGAGAAACAGTGAAAGGACAAACTGACTGAAGCGTACTGTGTGCTCAGGGAGATTAAGTGGATTTTATTCTGCTTCATTAGAACAACACTCTAATTAATAGTTACCTGCAAGCTGCAGCTGTTGCTGTGTTGTAATGTAATGGCAAAAGTCACATTCTGTTTGCTCAGTGGCTTGTTGTAGTAATGCATTTATTGATTTTGAAGGGTTCTTCACATGCCACAATTAATTGTTTACATGTTGTGTTTTATTATTTATGAAATAGGAATTAGCAACGGACTGACATTTTAACTGTATGTCTGTCAGAGTTGCTAGAGGCAATGGGTCTTCCTGAACTAATTTTATCTCCTCCTTTCTCTTTCTATTAAGCGGCTCTACAGGCCTTGAAGAGGAAAAAGCGCTATGAGGCCCAGCTGGCGCAGATCGACGGGACATTGTCTACAATTGAGTTCCAGAGGGAGGCTTTAGAGAACGCTAACACTAACACAGAAGTGTTCAAGAACATGGGCTATGCTGCTAAAGCACTGAAGGCTGCACATGAAAACATGTAAGAGAGATATCCATAACCCAATTACAGGTTAAAGGTTGTGTTTTATTATTATTTATTCATACAATTAAAAGTATCTGTTTAATCTTGCCACTTCACAGGGACATAGATAAAGTGGATGACTTGATGGCTGAGATCTCAGAACAGCACGAAGTTGCTCAGGAAATTGCAGATGTCATTTCTAGACCAGTTGGCTTTGGGGAAGACTACGATGAGGTGAGAAAAAGTTGTGAAGTTATGACAACACACACTTTAGTCTAACAGAATAAAACGATCAGGTGATGACGTTTTGTATTCAAAAAGTGACATACACTCACGCTAGCTGAACATCCACCTCATTTTGGCAGTGTGGGGGTTGTTTATCCGTCTTATTCCTAGTGTTTCACCTGTTGACATCAATATATTGAGGTCCTACCAGGAAGGAGTGAAAAAGTGTGGCACAGATACAAGAAATGACTTCCCAGTTACCATTGTTGTTGTGGATTTTTAACATGGCTTCAGTACATTACATGTTTGGAACCAGTTTCTTGGTCCTTAATAGGTTATCTGTATGTAACTTCTCCCTGTGTTTGTGTGTTTAGGATGAGCTTATGGCTGAGCTGGAGGAGATGGAACAGGAAGAGCTTGACAAAAATCTTCTGGAAATCGAAGGAGACGTCCCTCTACCCAGTGTACCATCTACATCACTTCCCTCAAAACCAGGTGTGACATGCATACAGTCCAAAATCTTGAAATCTTACCTAGTGAAACGGGAAAGTTTTTTTATAAACTTAACACAGCAATCATGTTTCTTGTCTTTCCTACAATAATCAGTACATTAGAATTAAAAGTCACTTTTTATTTCTATTCATTCCTTTGTTAGCCAAGAAGAAGGAAGAAGAAGACGAGGATGACATGGCAGACTTGGAGGCTTGGGCGGCTAACTGAGCTAGCTTGCCCTGCTAGCTCGTTGGCATCCCTTTCCCATCTGTCTTTCTGCAACCAGACCTTGTCCCAGACATCTGGAAGAGAGACAGGGACTCTGGGCTGCTCAGCTGGCTACTGGCATGCTGCTCTGTCTTAAAGCCTACATCCTAATATCTAACCATACCCCAACCCTAAAGTATGCACTTGTGCACGTCTGCTGACTCCAAATGAAATGAAAACAGGCTTCTCTCCCGTGATTGATCGCAGAATGAATCTCTTCGCTCCAGCTGTGCACTCCTCTCTTTCTAAAGGGCATACAAAGAAAATGTCATGCCTGTGCTATATCAAAGAAAAAGAGTCCATGAATGAGCCTGTGGTGCGTACTTTTAGGGGAGGGTGTGTGGGGGAACAGGAGAGGCTTAAAAAAAAAGCAACAGGGGATAAAAACAATAAACAAAAAGACACTATCATTCAGCCATTTTTCTGCTTCCTGTGTCGTCATCTCTCAGCTACTCTACCATGACGATGACAACTGTCTCTGCACCAACAGCAGCAAAAAAAAAATGTCACTGTTAAGTTACAAAATGAGGACATGCTACTGCAGTCAGTCAGGGCTCGATCTCTTCATCAGTCATATTCGCTGCTTGAAAATGTTTTTGTTTTCCCTTTAAATCATCTTCTGAGTTCAGTCAGACCTGCAACAACAAGATCAAACTTGCAGACAGATTCCAAGTGAACAAGTGCATAAGTAAACTTAGGAATGAAGGGCCTCTCCTACTCTCATAAGGTTGTGTTCACACTTTCACTTTGGTTGTCTTGGTGCTCACCAAGGCAGGAAATTACAGTTTAGGTAATGGTGGTTTACTCTGTGTGCTGTGCTCCTCATGCCACATCCTTATTGTCCTGTGCTTGTTGCTTCACTGTGTCAAAGTAGGTGACTTTTAGGGCTGTATTTCTGACACTACATCTTCATTTTTTTTCTCCACGTTGCGTTCACATTTTGGAGATTTCATTCCATTTGCTTTGAGTGCACCAAGATTCATACGATGGCATTCACTCTTACAGGTTGTTTTAATTTGAACGCTCCTGTCAAGTGTGATCACGCCTTTTGTGCTTCTGTAACAAATGTATGGTGCAGCCAATTTTTCCCATTGAAGAAAATCCAATTTATAGCAAAAGGAATGCCCGTTTTACTTTTGAAATCATGGACACAGATTTCATGAGAAACAAATTGTATAAAAAAATTGTTGTCATTTCAGTGAATTATTTAACAACAAAATGTGTAGAAGCAGGACAATTTATACAACTTCCACATGGCTGCTAGAGGGTAAATTCCAACACCTTGGATGCGTTGTTGTTCCTGACTTTAAAAATTGCTTGTACCTGATATCTCCAGCACCTTTCCTCTCTGTGGTTTAACAGTGACAGAATTAGAGAAAGTCCTACATTGTTGAATATAAATGTTGACGTGTGCGATGTTTCTTCTTTTAGTTCGCCTTTATTTGACACTGCCACCTCTTGTGAAGATTGTTGCGGTGGTGAGTTGGATTTTGAGACGAGCCTGGGACATGTGTGTTCTCTGTCAGTCCCTGCCACATCCTCTTAGTAGATTGATTTATGAATGGACAGATTGGGGTTGATTATGAATCCACTGATTGGTTGAAGATGTATTTTTTTTTTTTTTGCTCAATTTCTGAAAAATAAAATAATAATTTGTGAGTGAGTCAGTCCCAATCTGTGCTTTTATAAAGGAAAGAAATGTGTATATGCCAAAAGAGTTAGACTTTTTTTTTTCCTGTTTACTTCCATCCATCACTCATATTTCTTCTGGCTGTACTGAAATATGTGACCTGCAGCCACTTCTGCTCAGAGCTGTACAGAAAAGATTGACATTGGATTTTCCAATGTGACTGCTGTTAAAGTGGGATTGTATACATTTTATCTTAATAAAGTTGGGATTCAATGGACGAGTCAGCGTTGTTTTATTTCTAAATAGAATCAGCAAACATCAGGAGTGGCTCCACGTTGCTGCCAGTTGAGTGTTTGGAACAGATGGAACCCATTGATATGTATTATATGATAATTATGGTAACTTGAAACACTGAGTATGGATTTTATTTGGATTAGATCTTCCAGATCAGTCAGGATTTAGGAAGAGCTCAAACCTGCAGGGAAATTCAAAGTAAACGGGTTTCATTATATGTTATCCCTCATTCAGCCGTGGGTCCTCATTGGGCCATGTTATAATTACTGTTTCCATAGGCGGTGGTAAAGTTATTAAATACAGTACTACAGAATAAGTAGCTTAAATATGGGCTATTTGCATTGTATTTAAAAATGCAGGATAATTTTTGTGCGGTATCTTATTCAACTCCAGTATTCAGTTTTATACAACCAAATACTACACACACAGTCATAATATGTCACTTATTTACCAACCAGGAAAGCACCAGCAGAGTCCAGACAAAACTTGCCCCAACTACACAAAACACTCAAGTTATGATTAGCTGCCCAGCCCATATCTACTATTGTAGCCAATCACGTCCTTCCTGTGTGGGGCGGGAGCTGCCTCAGCCAATAGGAGTGTAGTATACTTCCGGGTTTCGAGTCGCCCTGCGGTGTAAACTCGTCTGGATGTGGCTGCGACGATAAAAAGCGAGTCGTCATGTTTCCGTCCCTCCCTCTCTGTCTCTGTCCGTCGGCCAGGCTGCCGCTGCACTCGTCCTCCGCGGAACTAAACACCAGAAAACCACCATGTCTGAGAAACTGCCCTACAAAGTTGGTGAGTGTTAATGTTTATTGCATACGGATGTACCGCTAAGTGCCGCTTGGTAAAGCAGAGTTGCGGTTAGCTAGGGTTAGCCTACATTTATCTGTAAAGCTAACTGCAAACAACTAATTGCATTTACACACTTGAGACAGATTCACTGCTTACTTTTTGATTGCTGATGTCAACTTGCTAGTACATAGCTTTGTTAGTCCCATTTCGCTAGCTACATTGGTTAGCTATGCTAGCTTCTAACTTGTAGACTTCCTCTTCTCGTAGTTTGCAGACTTAAATTCAAATCTGAGAATGAATCGACATGTAACAGCCACACTAGAGCCCCGAGCATGAGCTTAACCAGATCCAAAGCCTTGTGGGGATTGTAGTTTATTAGCCAAGTCGGGGGCTTAGCTGCCAATCAATTCTGTTGTGTTTGCAAACTCCACTTCCCGTGATGACTTGCGCGTCACCGCCAGTTTCTGCATGAGTGACACGAACAGGCACTGAGTGGAGTGTATATAGCTGTTACACGTGGTGCTTCTGTTCAGTGGTTATGAAAACTGCGTTTGGTTATTTGTTTTTAATTTATGTATTCAAATAATTGGAATAATTGTATTTGTTTACAGTGAAGTTAAAATAAACACTTCTAAAATAAAAAAAAGGAAACTACAGGTAGAAACGTTAACTCAAAATGAACTGCACACATTTAGCAGAAGATGTCTGCACCACACACGTGATATCCAGGAGGTATTTTATTTTAAAATGAGTTTGTTCTACTGGTGTGAAGAAAAGCTGTTGGTCTATAAGCAGCTGGCTTGGACACAGAAGAAGTTGCACAATGTCCTCCTAACCGACAGATCCAGGGCAAAGTCTACATGCTCTCCAAGGCCTATATGCAATCAAGGTTGAGGATTTAACTGGCTAGAGTCATTTGTTAATCCATGAAATATCACTTATTTACCACAAGCAGCCAGTGTGCACCGTTTGTATTTCTTGCTGCTTTAAATGTAAATATTTTACCATGTCTGGGCCAACTAGTTGGAACGTGAATATATAAAACAAGTTCCAGCATAAAACCGGTTTCTTATTAAAGCTGCATTCTCTGTGCAGTTTTAAGTGAAAGGTTTCCACACCCTTCCAGTACCACAAATCTACCATACCATTTTAATAATAGCATGTAGACAGACAGATACTAGGTGAATATGTGTGCGCTATTAATTCAAAGGAATTGGACAGAAGTGCTAACAAATCGTATTACTTCAACTTTTTGTTGAACAGTGGGGGTTTCTTAAAGTGCTGAGTCAGAAATCTTGTGCAGGAGTTCAGCTGAATTTTCTTTCTGAAAATCAAACATTTGACTTAAGGTGATTAGCATTAGCATGCACCATAAATAAAGCAGTGGATTTTTTGCATTATCTCAGTCACATGTTTTCCCCTCTTACCCCTGTAAGTGTAATTATTCCCTGGTATCAATAAGACTTTAGAAGAGATGGGAAAAAAAAAAAACATTACAAGGAAAAAAAAAAAGATTAAGTCCTGTGCATATTGGCTCATTTTGCCAAGTTTCTAATGCATAATCATTTTTTTTCATTAATGTTCTCCGCTCTCTAGCAAAGCCAATAAAAATGTTGAGCCAGCAGCTGTTAAGAAGTGAAAGGGGTTATTGTACACGTACTACTGACGGTACAAGTGTACTGTGCTGCAGCTGTTGTTAGTTTTAGTAAGGCTGGAGATGTTCACAAGCACTGTCTGGAAAAGACATTAGAAGATAACGTATAACTGTTACCTGCAGAATGAATAGAGTATTTGCCATCTGCAGGCTTGTTGTTGTAATCCAACCATATCTTCCCTTCTCCTAGCCGACATCAGCCTGGCTGATTGGGGGCGTAAGGCCATTGACATTGCGGAGAATGAGATGCCTGGTCTCATGAAGATGAGGGAGCTGTACGGTCAGTCCAAGCCCCTGAAGGGTGCCCGTATTGCAGGTTGCCTCCACATGACCCTGCAGACTGCCGTCCTCATCGAGACCCTCACGGCCCTCGGAGCAGAGGTAAAGTATAAAGGACGTGTATTGATTTATCCATCGAGTGTGGGATTTTTCTCTTGTGCGCCTCTGCGTCTCAAGGCTGGCCTGTTCAGTTATCGTGTTGGTTTTGTCTGACTGAACAGCTCTGGTCTCATCCTGTAGGAACCAGTACACTGAAAACCAGCAGAGAGTAAATATCAACCTGCTCTCTCAGCATTATGTTTTTTCCTCATGTACTGTATTACTAGTAGTGATTTGTGTGTTTTTAGTCAAGTGTGTTTGTGTTCAGGACCAAATGTTTCCATGGAAATTGGATCAAAAGCAATTTTTCTAGAAACTTTTACATGCAGCCAGATTTTTTTTAAAAATTTTTTTATGGCTATAATCTTTTGCACACTAGATGGCAGCATTTGGGGTTGAGCCTCAGTGTTATTGTCCACAGCAAGCCATCAAAGTATTTTTCCAGGGCTTTGCTCCCCATTTTTATTAAATCTAACCAAAGCTTATCTGCTGCTACGTATATTTAATGAAATTACAGGCAAAAAATTGTGTTGTATGGTTTATAATTTGATTTAATACCCCTTGTCATGTTTCATCCCAGCTGTCAGATGAGCTCTGGTTAAAGCCTCGAATGATCTCCATTGTCTCTTCCTCCTCAGGTTCAGTGGTCCAGCTGTAACATTTTCTCCACCCAGGATCACGCTGCTTCTGCTATTGCCAAGGCTGGCATTCCAGGTAACACACACACACACCACTCGGAGACAAAAAAAGACTGATGAATTTAAAGGAGCAACACGTGCAGCTGGCCACATGAGCAGATCAAATCTGTCTCCGTTTCTAGTGTACGCATGGAAAGGTGAGACGGATGAGGAGTACCTGTGGTGCATCGAGCAGACTCTGTACTTCAAAGACGGTCAGCCCCTGAACATGATCCTGGATGATGGAGGAGACCTCACCAACCTGGTCCACCAGAAGTACCCTAAACTTCTGGCAGGTTGGTTTTTATGTTTTCAGTTGAAAACATACCAATGCATGTTATTTCCACAATCACTTTTTTGTGTATTATAAAATTTAATGCCCCTTGAGGCGTTACAGCCCAACATTCAGTGTTGCAGCTGTGTCATAAGGTGGCAGAGAGAGACTGGTGGTAGTCTGCACTGAGACTCTACAACACACAGAGGGCTCGGAGTGATTCTCACCACCAACAGTTTTCATGGTCCATGTGTGGCTTGTAAAAACCTTTTGTGTGTCTATTATTTAGACGGTATTAAAGTAAATGCATGCAATTCTCTATATTTATGTGATTCTTTCAGGTATTCGTGGAGTATCTGAGGAGACCACCACAGGCGTCCACAACCTTTACAAGATGATGAAAAAGGGCGAGCTGAAGATCCCCGCCATCAATGTAAACGACTCTGTCACCAAGGTAACCAGCTGCAAGCTTTAATGCTCTTGACTCATTGCCCCTTGAGGCGTTGCAGCCCAACATTCAGTGTTGCAGCTGTGTCATAAGGTGGCAGAGAGAGACAGGTGGTAGTCGGCACTGAGGCTCTACAACACACAGAGGACTTGGAGTGATTCTCACCACCAACACAAAACATTAATCAGAATCAGAATTCCTTGCATTTCTGTATTACTTACTTTGGTTTCTGGAAAAAAAAATTTTCATCTTGTGTCTGTGCTCTATCCCATCTGCAGAGCAAATTTGACAACCTGTACGGCTGCAGGGAAAGTCTTATTGATGGTATTAAGAGAGCCACTGATGTGATGATTGCCGGTAAAGTTGCTGTGGTTGCCGGTTACGGAGACGTGGGTAAGGGTTGCGTCCAGGCTCTGCGCGGTTTCGGAGCTCGTGTCATCGTCACAGAGATCGACCCCATCAACGCCCTGCAGGCTGCCATGGAGGGTAGGTGATGATGGATGCTTTAAAGGTTAAGACCGCTCATTGTTTCACAGATTTTTAAAGTATAGTACCTGGATGTATAATAATTTTTTTTTTTTCGAAAAAGTAAAGACATCTCTTTTTAAATGACAAATCTGGGGGAAAAATCACTAAATGAAATCTCACCCTTCTCTGTAGGTTACGAGGTGACCACTATGGATGAAGCTTGTAAGGAAGGAAACATCTTTGTCACAACCACTGGCTGTGAAGACATCATCATGGGACAGTAAGTTTGAGCAACACAGAACTCTGATTTAAATAATCCACATTTCTAAAATGTCTGTATTCCTTCAGCCACTTTGAACAAATGAAGGACGATGCCATCGTTTGCAACATTGGACACTTTGACTGTGAGATCGATGTGAGCTGGCTCAACAAAAATGCTGCCGAGAAGATCAATGTCAAGCCTCAGGTAAGAACTTTTATTCCTTTTTTTTTGTTTTCTCGTGTATCGGTCAAGCCAAATTAGTTGTGCCCCATTAGTAAAAAGGGAGACAATACATGGCTAAGTTTAAAGATGTTTAATGCCCCTTGAGGCGTTGCAGCCCAACATTCAGTGTTGCAGCTGTGTCATAAGGTGGCAGAGAGAGACAGGTGGTAGTCTGCACTGAGACTCTACAACACACCGAGGACTTGGAGTGATTCTCACCACCAACAGTTACACAGCTTGGTCACACATACTTTTATTGTGCTAGTTTTTAGTGCACTGTATATGCGTTTGGAGAAAAGGTATAGGGGTATATAATGTGTTTTCACAGCTTTATCCACTTCTAGATGTGACTTTATTCTCCATCTGGGTTGTCTGAACTGTTCCTGCTTGGCTTCTTTTCATCATCTTCCTTCTCCTCAGGTCGATCGCTACCGTTTGAAGAATGGCCGTCACATCATCATCCTGGCAGAGGGCAGACTGGTCAACCTGGGCTGTGCCATGGGACACCCATCATTCGTCATGAGCAACTCCTTCACCAATCAGGTACTGTGAATGTGTGAGACACACGGTAAAAGATTGTATGGCTTCAAAGTGTATTTAAGTAATATGTCCTCCTTTGCAGGTCCTGGCTCAGATTGAGTTGTGGACAAACACTTCCAAGTACCCTCTTGGAGTCTACTTCTTGCCTAAGAAGGTCAGAAGTTACGCCACATAATCAGTGCATACATAGATTAATTTGCAGAATGAAGTGCAATTCTCCCAAATATGAGATTCCACGTTCCTCTCCAAACAGAATTTTGCATTTCTTTGTCTCAACAGTTGGATGAGGAGGTAGCAGCCGCCCACCTGGACAAACTGGGAGTGAAGCTTACAAAGCTATCAGATAAGCAGGCCAAGTACCTGGGCCTGCCCAGAGAGGGGCCCTTCAAACCGGACCATTATCGCTACTGAGCAGCCTGGAGAGGAACGAGGGAGAGGTGTGGCCCAGAATGGTGGTGTTGTGGTGTAGCAGGGTTTGGTGGGTGAGAGCACCTGAAGAGCTGAAGCAGGTTGCACTCTGGGTGAAATGTTTGGTTCAGGGATTTTTCCCTTACAGTTTTTTTTAATTAGATGCTATAGACATCTTACCAGTCAGACATTATCTACCAACCAACCGACTCATACAGGTGGATGTAAAAAGAAACTAATATCAGTCTCAATGCCATATTATTTTGCCCTCGCACACACCAACATCCTCTGCTGTTAATCCTCTTTCTCATCGATGCTCTTCTGAAATGTGAGCTTGAATGCTGTTCAAAGAGAATTCCTCTTGTCGTTTGTCATTCCCTCCCCTTTTGTGGAATAAGTCCTAATACTTTTCTATATAAAATCCTCTTCACTTGTCTCAGACCGTGACAGAACAATTTTTTTTCCTTCTTGATGAATCATAGCAAAATGTTTAACATGCAGCCTTATTCCAGTGCTTTCACATTGACACTGCCCTGTGCTAGCACTTCATACAAACTGTACTTGAATCGCATGTGAAGCCTGGAGATGCTCATGAAGTGCTTACTGGTTGCAAAGACATGGTGTTGCCAAAGTATCCACATTACATTATGCCACATTTATAAGAGTCTTATTCTTCATCTTTGTTCTTTTTCTTCCTTTTTATTGTGATTTATTTAATTTGACTTAAAAGGGCCAAAGGATGTGCAGCCCCACTTCTCCATATCCAAATGTTAAAGCGGTTGTCTCAACGGTTACAGCTTGACGTTTTAAGAGTCTAACTGCTTATAAAAATGATGGAATGATGTTCAGCCTGTCAAGTGTGACGAAAAAAAATAAAACATGTCCACTCTGGATTGTTTGTCCTCATCTTGTCATATGATAATTACCATGCAACCAGCAGCATCACACAAATGCATTTGACCAAATCCCTTGGTAGTACTAAATTTTTAGTCACCTCCTTGCAACACAGGTTACAGAGACGTTAAGGGAATGGTGTATTTATGAATGTATGACTATTGCATTGACTTGACCAGTACCCAAGTAATACATAGATGTGTAGATGTGGTTTTCGGTATGTGTTTTAATGTCAGAAACTTTCTTCCCTTGGCCTCTCTGAAAATGGATAGAAAATGAAGAAACTTTTACAGCCAAAAAATGCTGCCAAGACGTGACTGTGACCGATTTTTGTGCGTACCTTTTATGTAGAACATTATAACCAGCACAAGTCATGGACAAAGTCTTTTTCTTGATGCAAGGAAATCCCACTGATGGCAAACTGTTCATCCATGACAACAGGGCTTTATGCGATAGAAACTGTGCACTCACATTTCTGATAACATCGTCTACTGTTAAAAGTCCTCCAGGCTCAAATCAGAGCCCCTATTTTATTCAAAAAAAATTGAATTAGCTGACAAAACAAGAAACAGACATGCAAGCAGCAGATCTGATTCAGCTGTTTAAATCAATTTCAGAACCACTTGCTTGATTGGATTAAAGCTCACGGGTGGGTTGGAAGGAATATGACTGGAGCAAAGTCTGTGCGTATTTTTAGTGTAAATGGAAGCTGCAAGGATGAATGGTGAAGCTCCATGAGGCAAATTTAATAACATATAATCTGTGCTTTTTAGTGAGCCCAGCAGAATGACTATTAATGGTGTTACAATGGAGAAAGGCTCCTTTTTGAAGTACATGTGCAGAATTTCTTTTACAGATATCTATCTGTATTATGCCTCCAGGAGATTTCTTTCACCAGAAGAGGGCAGCATATGTTATCTTATTCAAGG
>JAVQJX010142960.1:0-13418 GCA_036025115.1 Ambassis agassizii
GTGTGTGTGTGTGTGTGTGTGTGTGTGTGTGTGTGTGTGTGTGTGTGTGTGTGTGTGTGTGTGTGTGTGTGTGTGTGTGTGTGTGTGTGTGTGTGTGTGCCCATTTGCGTGAGTAGGGCAAATCAGTTTTCAGTTATAAAACATAACCTGGGTCAAATACATTTTCCAAGGCTGAGGTGTTCTTGTTGTGTAAAGTGTGACAAAAACGTCACACACAGGGAAAAAAAACATCCAAGTACTAGCAACTCACAATTGGTGGGATTGCTGCAGCTCTTTGTTTGAGCTGTTTCAGATCCATGGGCTTCTGTAATGGAGACGATATGACCCCGTCATGAGCGTAGTTCAGGAGGCTGGGCCGCGGAGAGGTCATTCTATACACAGACAGACAGACAGAAATAAGTTAGCGGAGGTGAAAAAGAGGGCAGCACTAGACATGACCTGTCCAGGGTGTCACCCATTGACAGCTGGCAGAGGCTCAAGCCTCTCATCCCATAACCCTGTAGTGCAGGACAAATATAAAAAAATGACAGATGGATGGAGGTGGAAAAAGTAGTTGAGAAGCAATAGCTGTTTGCTAAGTACCATCAAATCAGATTAAAGTCAACAATAAAATAAAAAAAACATAAACAGAACTATCCCACATGTCAACCTATCCGACCCCCTGGAGACACAAGCCACACTTATAAAGTTTTGCGTGCAAGATGTGAGTTGATAGAGCTTGATATCGTGGAAAAGAAAAAGAGGTAAAAATCCATATCCATGTCTTGCACATCTGTCGAGAGCACACAGCATACTTTGAATCAGAGAAAGACACACACTGATGCACAACACACACACACACACTCCCTTTGTTTGCTTTGGCAGAGAGGGCAGCGTTTCCCTCAGCTCTGCCAGTACATGCAGTCTGCTGTCATGGAAAAAACTGAACAAATACTGTGCAAACAAAACTAATCGCTCCTCCCACACACTTTAACACTCGTTTTTCATGGCTTCATTCACAGATACAACGTATACATGCATCAAATATATATTCTCATTCATACAAATACAAACAAAATCCTCTGGTTGATAGAAAAGAGCAACCCCTGGTATACAAACAAGTGGCTTGCCAAATATGGCTTCACTGCTGTACAGTGTAGCTAGGCAACTAATACCACTTCAAAATCCTCGCTGCTTTGTTGTCTAATGTCGGCTGTGGTGGACCAGAGAAGTAGGACACCTAGTAAACCACTCAGAATCTAGAAACACTAATCATCTCATCCAGGCCTGTTAACAGGTCAGTGAAATGCAACAGGAAAGATACAATAAAACGTAGTTTTTATTCAAGACTAATCAGGAATATCTCATGTATAAGGCAGTATGCTTGTGATTCTCACCTGTTCTTTTCTGTATTGTCTGTCTCTTCTACCTCATCAGCGCTGCAAGTAGCACTTGAGTCACTGTCCCCATGTGAGCCTGTTTTGGCTGCATGGTCCTTCTTGGAACTCTTGTTGGAGCTTTTAGCTTCCTCCGTCTCTGATGTAGGAGGTTTTTTATCTGTGGCATCACTGGGTGCTGTTGCATGCTCTTTGTTAGGCTCTCCTGTCTCAATCTTTATCTCCTGCTTGATGGATGAGTCTGCATCTTCATTGACTGCAGGTTTCTCATCCCCTGCTTGGCCCATGTCTGACTGGGCCTCCTCCTTGTCTCCTGGGTTGGGGTTGCCCTTCGACCTGCTTGAGCCTTCCTCTTTAGCCTTGCTGTCCTCGGATGAGTGTGGTGAGGGTAAGCTCTCTGTGTCAGAGCTGTTGTTGGTTCCACCTGGCAGCAAAAGAGGGCCGGAAAAAGACAGATTAGAATCTATACTGTAATCATGTTGCATCTTCTTGTCATTTTTTCTTCCATCTTTTCCCCATCTCTTTCTGCTAAACCAGATTCTTAACAGTGCCAGTCTTCTGCCTAATCAGGTTTCACTCTACAATAAGGGGGAACACAAAACCAATTGGGATGATGGATGAAGCCCCCAAGGGCTTCAGGGCTCTATTGTAGAAATACAATCTATGCAATACAGTATACTTACATTAACAAACTACATAAGGATTTTCAAGATTCAATACTTGTTGTCTCCAAAGAAAAAAAATAAAACAATAAGAGAGGCTTAGAGATACTACACTGAGATGCTTTGATTATTGAGCTGTTTTGCATGTTCTGTAGACTGTACACATAGCTCCTTAGACTGGTGTACCTTCTCCATCTTCAGGTGCTTCCTCTTCATTGCAGCTGGCTCCTGAACCCTCCATCTCTTCCTCCTCTGCTGTGTAAGGGGTACTAGTCTCCTCATTCTGCAGGGCTTTGCCCCTGCGACGGGCTTTTCGCTCCTTTTCCTGGGTCAAAACAAGTACAAGCTACATTAAAAAAGGAATGCTGATTCAAAAGCAAACCATAAAAATCTTTTATAGCAAGATGATGAACAAAAAAGCACAAACATTCTTTTGGCATACCGATTTCATTTTATGCTGCTGCAGAATCTCATCCAGTTTCTGCCTCTTCTTGTAGTTGAAGTAGAAGTTTTTGCATTGTGACACAGTTTTGGATCCCACCATCTTGGCGATGGCGGACCAATTCCTACCATACTGGAGAAGGCCTGGAAATAACAGCAGATAGGTGGAGAGGGACAAAGACAGAAAAGTGAAAATTATAAATTAAAGGGAGTATTTTGTTTGAATTAATTAAAGTTTGTTGTACCCATGAAAGAAAAAAAGACAGGTTTTAGTGGGTCATAGCTGTCCCCCCCCAAGCCTGAAAGGGGCTATAGACACAGCATGGTTGGTGCTGACAGACACACTGAGTGAAAGAGTAAGAGTGGGGAGCGGTGGTATGATGGGTGACCCATCAGTCACACCAATGACATCACTTACTCTCCCAACTGAGGTTACTCTGTGTCATATTCTAACTGACTTTGATGCGACCCAGTTCCGAGAAACCCTAGTCCTTTACCCAGTCAGCCACATGATTGTGCCTTACACAAGAGTCTACAAGCACCCGCTGGGCCAGAGCTGTGATAGATCAACCTGTCACGAAATGCACAAGCATGGGCACACAAGCAACCATGCAGCGTACGTATGCGAAAAGAAGAGCTGTAGAGAGCAGTCACTGTGTAAGGACGGGTGAGTGAGAAATATAGCATCAAATTTGCTCCAATGCCCCCCTGCTAGAGTCTGCTGTCAGCAAAAGGCCGCTCATTAACAGTGTGTGTTGTAAGAGGCTTAGCTTACACCACCCACTTGTTTCCTGTGCCAGCCTGACAGGTCCTGGCAACAGGACAGCCAGCCTCTCAAAAGGTTGTTGGGGGTTGGTGGGAAGGGTGTTATTAACAGGCCCAGAGCCAACACGCCTTGGGATAACCTTGGACATGGGTTCAGAGGTCTCTGCATCTCATCACTTAATGGAGGTAGTAGGACAACAAGCAGACCTCTGAGCCAAAAGGCAGAAAGGACAGCTGTTTACAGCCCTGTCATTTCAGCTATTAATCAGAAAGACTGAATTTGATACTGATGCCTGATTGAAGCTAGTAATATGACTATCACTACTTAACAGCTGCAATAAAACCTGGTATATTAGTTTAGTTAGTACAACTTTCATTTCTACTACTTATTACTTATTCACAATATTGTATTTACTTGGACTGTGTACGTGTGTGTATAGTATTCAATCAGTCTCTTACAAAGTTATTTCTATTATATTTATCTCTGCACTGACATAACTCAAACATTAAATCTGTCATGCTACTGCCCTTGCCAAAAGGGCAAAAGCTGTGCATCATCCAGCAAACGTGGTGGTGTACAATCTTCTCAGTCATGCTGAGAATTTATTAATGCCATTATAAAAAGAACTGCCATAACAAGCAAGGGTGATCTCCAAGTCTGAGCTTCTGGTGTCTAAAAGCTGCTGCGCACCTATGACCTGTCAAGTATTAAAGTGGAAGAGGTTTTTCAGCTGAAATATTCATCACAGCCAGTAAAGGCACTGCTAGAAAGGCTTCTCCAAGAGAGCAAAGAAATAAAGAATGGTTGGGTTTACTTGTCCAAAGGGACAGCGACACGTGATCAACACCTATTAACCTTTTACAGGCGCCATACGAAAAGGGAGGAGGCAGTAGACTATTCTACATGCCAGACACCCTCCAGCCTGATAAAATACACACAAACATGCACATGCTCAGATCAGCCACTATGAGAGAATATCACTATGCACATTTTAAACAAGTAAGAAGAGCTGAAGCAATAACCGTAAAGTTCATTTACTCAAAGTCAAAGGTCACTTTGTTATGACAACAAGCTACATCCAGTTCATTCCGTGAAATGCAACAATCCCAAGCAGCTTTGACTGACACAAGTTCTCAGTTGCTGGAGCAACACACATGGAATAAACATCCAATCAGCAACAACAATACTGAAACAGGTGGTAGGCTCACACCCAATCAGGACACTGTATTCTTATTAGCTCCTCCCAGAGAAAGTCCAATCAACACCTGGTGCTGTCAGAAAGTGGTTGTTCCTGTCTGTCACATGCCTGTCACTCCAGCCGTCGTCTCGTGGGCTTGCTCTGGATAACACTATCAGACGGTCTGATCTCT
Organism: Ambassis agassizii; assembly: GCA_036025115.1. Classification (NCBI taxonomy): domain Eukaryota; kingdom Metazoa; phylum Chordata; class Actinopteri; family Ambassidae; genus Ambassis; species Ambassis agassizii. Next base: position 4,616 of record JAVQJX010142960.1, read on the forward strand.
AGAGGGCCAGCCGGGAAGCTCTTCAGGGCTGGGCCTTCCGATTCAGAGGAGCAAAGAGAGATGAAAACAGCTCAGTCTCTGCGATCTTCCTGCCAGCTGGCTTGATACTTGAGTCAGTGTCAAGTTGACATACTCCAAAACAGCACATGCTCCTGGCCTCTCCCCTCCTTTTCCTCTCACTCTGTCCCCCGTGTGCTTCGTTGAGTGCTGGTCTGTTCTTCTCTGTCGTGTCTCTCCCCAATGGCGGTCGTCTGGGAAGACTTCCACAGGAAAGTGGGACTGTGGGGCGGTGCTATGTGCTCAGCCTCTCTCTCCCCTCATCTGATCTCTCCTCTATCTCTCTTTTTTTTCTCCCTCCCTCTTTCCGTCGGTCTGTCCCTCCCCTTACCTCACTCTGCCAGCAGGCACCGCGGCACGCACACACACACAAACGCATGAGTGAGTACAAACTCACTCCAACCCTCTCTCTCTCGTTAATACTCTAACACACACTAACACAAACACACACTCAGGCAGTCCAAGAGTAAACAGAGAGCAAAGAGAGAGAGCTGCCTGGAGAGAGAGGAAAGAGAGAGAGAGAGAGAGAGAGAGCGGAGCCACTGAGCCAGAGAGACAATGGAGAAAGGGAAAGGATACAGAAGTGGAGAGTAAGCACAGAGAGAACTGGGGGCAGCAGGGGGGTAGAGAGGAGTTGATGTTGATACCATGAGAAAGCATAAAGGCTTTCACATTTTTCCTGACTGACCTGCTTTTCATCTTGAATGTGACCTCTCCAGTTTATAACAACACAGAGTGAGGGAAGAGAGAAAGTGAGTGGGGAAAGAGGCGCTTGCCAAATCTTCCACAACACTTGCCAATCTGGACTGTTGCCATATCCCAACCGAGGGACAGAAGATAGAGCAACGGCAGAGGAAGAAGGGATAGATAATATGGCATCCTCTACCTGCTGCTCCTTTAAATGGGTTCTTCCAGCATACAGAGCAGGGGCCATTATCCAGCTGCCTGCCTGCACCCAACCAAAGCCTGGCAGATTAGTGCACTTACATAAACGCCAGCCAAGACTGGTGCACATGCAAACACAGCTAGGATCAAGAGCACACAGACACAACCTTAGCTACACATACCTAGCATGCACACACGAGCATTAAAACAGAAGCGTTACAAATGCTGGCCGTCCCTCATTTGAGGTTCCAGTCTTTATGAGCACTAAAGGCAAGAGGGATCTATCTCCAAGTGTGGCCATGACATCCTTGAAGGCAACACTGGTTGGCAAAGCAATGTTGGAATGTCAATGTCCTGCCAGGCACTATAAATGCAATTATTCAGATCTGTTTAGCTCAAGGGGATAAACACATTAGCATCAGGACAACTAAGCCTCTTTAAAACATATACATGTCAAGCACCTGCCAAGGAAAGCACCTTGACAAGCTTATTCAATACTGTGAGGAAATGGGGGAGGAGGTTACGATCTTGGAGTGTCTGAGTTCTTGGAAGGGGAATCCCTTTTGGCAGGTGTGGGGGTGGTTGTTAGAACTGCCGAAAAATGGTAACAGCAGTTCTTCCTTTTCAGTCCTCGGTAGTATAGCTGGGGTTCTGTGGTTGTGGTTACATAAGCTCTTCATAGAAGCCCTGCTCCCACCAACCTGCCAGGCTAATCCTCTGGGATGGAGCGCCCCACTAATCCCGCAGCAGGAGAATGGAACTGAAGACATTAACCAGGATTACTACACAAGACCATGTTCAAGCCAGGCCAGCACCAGCTATCGCAAAATAACCTTTTAACACACAAACCTGCAAGAGACTAAAACAGCAGATGCAACCTCCTTGACTAACTGTGGTTTCATTCAAGCAGCTGGTAGCTGCTTGCAAGAGGCACTGCATCTACTGCTGATTAAAAGAGAGGGCAGATTAAAATAGTCAGAAGCAGAACTGAGAGTCACACAGAGCACAATGACACATCACCTACAAATGGCCACAAAGCTGTTGCCTTGGAGTGAAATTGCGTTGAGTCATGTCGAGAATGTAAAAATTGACATTACAAACTTAGTCACCTTAGAACCAAAATTGAATAATTCATATTTTAAAAGACGAGCTTACTACACAGCGCAGTTTGTTGATTTGTGAAATAGCCAAAGGTTTCTAAATAGTATCATTACTGAAGAACTCATCTTTTCTTGTAAATCGGTCTTTTGTAAAGTACACAAACAGAGAATCAGACATGACCATGAGTCTGATATGAAACATCAGTGAGGAATCCAAATTAAAGCAAAAGTATGAGGCGGGAATCAGAGGGGGCAGTTCATTCAATCATTTTGTGGGCTGCACACTGCCTATAACAAACAGAGTGCTGGTGCAAGAAAAACGGGCAGAATGTCAGCGACCTCTGTGAATCAGCCTTTGGCTTCTGGGTAATCTTCAGTCAGAGACAATAAACAGCCTGAGTTAATGACTGCTGCATTTGCAGGGGCTGGCTGATAAGGGACAGACTTTACAGCGTCCCTGATAAAAGACAGGCTGCCTTGACCCAGAGACGGCGAAACGGCTCCAAAGAGTAACAGACCCCATCTAAGCAGACTGACACATACGTGCGTAGACACAACCTAGCAGCACGTGGCAGTTGCTGCCTCTGTAACAGGAAGTCACAGCCACATCAGTTGTCACTGCTTTCAAACAGTGTTTGAGCTGCTAGGGTTTTTTCTTTAACATCCGTATTACAATGAAAAGTAATTGCAATAAAATCACATCATAACTAGAGCAAAAGTTTAATCTGCATTACCTTTTTTGGCTGTTTCCATTTCTTCCTCAGTCCACCGTGAGCTCTCATTCATCTCCAGATTGGCTGTCAAAAAAATAGAGAACCACCAAGTTAGAGAGGGCGGGAGGTGAGGGGGGGGAGTGGGCAGTTGTCACAAAGTCAGTTAGGGAGTGCCTGACAAGAGGAAAGAAAGGAGAGAAAGAAATTAGAGAAGAAGAAAAAAATAAGAGGGTGGGGGGCAGGGTAGCTCGTGCTGCTTGCCAGTGAAGCACTGCAGCATGGGTCGCTGGGGACTGTTTGTTTTAGATGGAGGAAGCAGGAAATCCAAGGAGAGAAGTCAGTTAATGATTATAGACAAAACAACTGGCTTTTTTCCCTGCGCAGGCCATAAGCCAGGCTGTCCCTGGACCCGCGTGGCAGACGGCAGATCTGGAGTCTGTGCGTATGTGTCCTCTATATGGACCTGTGAAGGGCACAGTGGGCCTGCTCACAACGCTGCCAACAGAGAAGAAAACAGTTCCTGGGGTGGGGCTGCTGACTGAGAGTCCCTACAGCTTCGGTCACCTGGGGATTCCCTGTGACTAAACCTGTGCTGCAGGAGCGACTGCAGCATGTACACACAACTGCTGATACATCAAAAATTCTATCCTTGCCTGCAGCAAGAGTGTTGGTGTGCGCACGGCTGGATTACCATCTGGTGGGAAACAAAGACTAGGGGGACTCAGCTCACACTTCTTTCACCATCTTTCATGTGTTTGATGGGATTAGATGGGACTTTGACAACATATCAACAGCAAAGCAATCAGACCATCTTTCTTATCATGCCCTTTCTGTACGTCATATAGGCAAGAAGTGTGCGGCACGTAATGAAGGCAAAGGAACAACAGTGCACTCTTGTGGTGTGGGACAGGAGGCCACAAATAGATCAAAAGGGACAAAACCCAATCAAATGTAGGTCAAATGTTTATCTGTAGGATTAGATAAGATAGAACTTTATTAATCCCGTTGGTAAATTATTTTGTCAGGGGTTACATGTTGAGGTATACTCATTGACTGTAAAAATAATGGACAAAGCTTCCGTGACGTCACCCATAGGCTTCTGAAGAGCTGTTTGGAAGCTCGGTGGGAGATTCCCGTACGCTCCGTCAGTCACCATGTTTGCAACGTCACAGTCCGACTAACTGCCAAATACAGACAAAGAGGGGGAGCGAGAGTGGAGCTGAGGTGGGCGGGCAGTCGCGGAAACGTGAAGCTCATGTTGTGATAAGACAACCACCTATCAGTTATAGCAGTAACGCCCATAATTATGCGTAATTTTAAATCAGAATATAATCAAAACGAGTGAGTTATAAAAAAATCCCCCCGCACAGTTGACACTAGAATAATATCTATCAGTTGAGACCAGAATGGTGTTTTGTACCAGGCTGTAAACATGTTTATTTATGCTGTAAAGTTGGCGATTTTAACATGGGAGTCTATGGGAAATGACTCGCTTTTGGAGCCAGCCCCCAGCGGCTGCAGTGTGAAATGTTTTAGCACTTTCGCATGGGCTTCAAGTCTGAGCCCCGAAGGATGCCACTTGAGTATACTATTCTAAATATATAAACGGCAAATATACAGTAAGTAAACATTCTGCCATTACAAATGATATCATAGTGTAAAATTAATATGCGTTTCATCACATCTTGTAATAGATATTGTGTCTGAAGCCTTGTGATATTCTTTTTTTAAGTTAAAATGAGACAATCTGCACTTATGTGGTGCAGTGCAACTTAAACTGACCGAGCTCATTGTTGAGTGGCGGCGTGGTGGTCTCCTCCACTTCGCTGGTCATAGAGCGAGTGATGCGGCCCTTGCGTCGCCCCTGGCTGTTGGCTGTGCGTCGACCCTTGACAGCCACAGCAGGTTCTTTGTCCTCTGCATCTTCTCCAGAGGTATCGTCCCTGTATTTAAGAAATATAGTCAATATAGTCTGCAGGAAATAACCCAGTTAACAACAGATGACTCAAATAACCATTGCAAGCTCCAATGTACATTATTCAGAGATGAAAATATGGGCTGTGGTATTCAGTCAGTCCTCAAACCTACACTGAACATCCGTCACCATCATGGCCATAATGCTATTTGTCTTCTACAATGCATTGGCACTAGCACCATGACTCACTGACAGACATGATCGCCTTTATGAGGATAGGCAAGAATACAGCAAAATGAAACACAAACTTGGATGACAAAATGAAAGCGTTGTATGCAGACGCTGCTTTTTCTTTGTTTTTATTTCCAGGATAATTTATTGAGTGTCAGCACAATGGCATGCCAGGAGACAGCCACTGAGTTTAAACCCTCTGCTCCTCCATTCATCTTCCCACAGCTCCATTAATCTTGCTGAGGGGAGCTGGTGGCACACTAAATATAGGCAAGCCAGCTGTGCCAGGGGTGACAGGCAGGCAGCAGGGTGTGCTGAGAGTCACGGAGTCCCCTGGCTTTGCCTCAGAGCAGGGAGGCTGAAGGCAACGCTTCATCATCATCATCTTCTAGTCTGACACGACTGTTAATATGTATGACCTGCCTATGCTCAAAACTGCAGTATACAGACCCAGCTGATAGCATAATGCAGAGCCTAAATACAGACACAGGCAGCTTTATATATTCATTTTCTGCCAACAGTAAACAGTCATGTTTCATTTGTTGTTCTATGCTGGAAGTGTGCCGGAAACATCTTTACTAACTGCCCACCCACGTGTTCGCACACACCTTTCACACTGACAGCACAAATAGAAAACTGGGTGAATTACTCTGCTTATTTCCCCCACCAAAAACAACTGAGAGGAACAAAACACATAGCACAGATTTTTAAAATGAGACTGGGCCTCCTATTAGGAAGAGGAGAAACATAAACAGGAATACAGCCGTTGTAACAAGGAGAACGAATGAATGTTACAATTTGTCAGAGGTTGAAAGTCTAGCTGGAGGTGAGGAAGTACTGAATGGATTTCCAGATCCACTCCCACTGGCCAAAACTTACTCCTACTCAATTTCCTGCATCCTCACATGGAATGATTTTCAAAATTGAGTCAGGAGATTACTATACTATCTTTGAATCACATCTGAACTCACAAAACAATTCAGCAGTTGGTATGGATGGCATGCCTCTTGCCAGCAAGTTTTAGTCCTTATTAAAAAAGTGACTCACTTCATCCCATCATCTTTGTCTTCAGCTTCATTTTTCTCTTCATCCCGCTCTCCTTCCTTCTCTTTCTCCTCCTTCTCCTTGTCTTCCTGGCTGCTTCGGTTCACTTGTTGCTGCTGTTGCTGCTGCTGACCATGCTGCAAAGAAACCGATGGGAACAAGGCACTCTATTACAAAAATAATCCTCACTAACTGGCACAGACAAACACATTTTGGTGTATAGCTGGGACACATACGTCAATATGAGCACATAAATGCCTAATAAACGTATGGGGCAAGGAAGAGTGAGAAGAACCATTTCTTCCTCTAATATATCAACATAATTATGATTTTTTAGGCCATTTCTAAATGTTTAACCCACGTACAAAACTCTTACATGAAAAGTCCTATTCATTTTCAGCGTAGGCAAACCAAAACAGGATACGAAAGTTCCGAAATTACAGCAGCGTATTTCTGCTGTATTGCTCTTTCAGCACGCAGAACCACTTCCTTACCAGTTTCCTGGCTGTCTGGGCTTTTCGGGTTAGAGTTCAGATTAGAACAGACACACAGTCTAACCAAAAAATTTTTCAAAACTGTTGTATACTCATCAAGTGAGTCAACATCAAGCGCTGTTTCACAGTTGCTGAATCCAATGCTCATCAAAATACATAAGCCTACCCAAACATAACCTCAATTATGGTTTATTGCATGAATTTAGTTTTTTTGTTCGACGTTTGTCAAGTATGACTTAACAGTACAGAGTAGTAAATTATATGAAGACGTATTTAAAAAATAAGGGGAGGAAGCCCTTAAAGTAAATCTTTGTTGACCATATCTGCTCTAAAAAAAAGATATGTGGTGAGTGAAAATAAAACAGAGCAAGATTGTAGTGCGAAGAACCAAATCAAAACAAGCAATCTCTCTTCTACTTTTGCGCAGCAGTATTACGACTGTTCACCCCACCCTTTAGAATTAACACATAAAGTCAGATCACAGGAGAACTTTGTGATCTCATAGTCACGTGTGCTGCAGAGACACCGTTTTCTTCCAGCAGTAACAGAAGCTCCAAAAGGCGGGGAAGCAACTCCACTGCAGCACAGTGAAAAAAACCACAGAAGCACATTAACATTAAGCCATTACTAATTCTCTCTACTTCCCCTCTACCCAAACATAATTTCAATTAGCATTTGCAGTCATTCTGATGTATAGCAATGCACTTTGAGGTACCTCCCTCTGTGATTGGAAGCTATTAGTGCTAGCTACTACTTAAAATATGTGGAGCAGGCTGCTGGGTTTTTGAGAAAGATGAGGAGATACCATCTTCTTACACAGCAAAAGGTCGCAAGTTAATTAAATTGCCATTACATTAGTGTCTGTTTCCATGAAGTTTACCAGATTGCACCTGATCTATGTATTAATTGGAGCAAAAAAAAATTATTTTTTTTCGTTAAGTGTCTCCTGTTGAGTGTGAGTTGTTGTGACATCAATATAGCTTTAGATCTCAAATAAGAGACCATGGTCATTTATACAAAACACATTTCAGGCAATAAAGGATAATAGATTTCAAAGAATTCAAATATTTTTCTACGCAGTATTTTCACCCCAGATACCCATATTTAGATTTTCTGCCGCGTGCTTGGGGTATAAAACATGTTCAAGAGAACAAAGACAGAAAGTCAGTGTGTTCTTTTTCAGTGATATCCAGTAAAATGTCAGAGCCAAGTCTATCTTGAATTACAACCACTGTACATAAGATAAAAGGGGGAAAAGTGACTTTTTCTGCCTAATAGATACAACCGACTGTGTGTGCATTTGTACAAGGACTTGAAAGAAGTGGGAATACCTGGCTTCTTCCTCTACGTCGGTAGTTCCTTCGCACTATGTTCTTGTAGTTTTCATTCTTTTTGGTCAGGTAGTAAAAGAGCACACACTCCGCCACCGTCTGAAATTTGAAAGAAATGTAATTTTTTGTGTCTGGAGAAGACAGGATCACTAAGAGAAACAAAGAAATAAATTGATTATTACCTTTCTCTCCAGAAAAGATGCAATCAGACCAAAGTTTTTGGGGTGTTGAATGAATCTGTGGGAGCAAAACAAAGCTAATGGAATGACTCAACACTACTGACATTTGCTGAGTGGCTTCAAGAGAAGATGACAAAATAATAGGGAATGACTGTTGGGCTGATGTCAGTGCTGATTCAGCCTCAACTTTGGTAACTGTAATCCACTATAAAGTATTACTAATTTAACAAAAGTCATTAATTATTTTCACCTTTTGTTTGAAACTGGTTTTATCAAGAGGAAAAAAAGAAAATGTCAGTAAACTTTAAGTCACCAATTGTACTGCGTGGGATTAATTTCATTTGGCAGCTTGAAACGCCTCCCCTCTTTTCTCACGAAAGAGGAAGACTCACTTCCTTATCAACTCACTGACCCTTTATCACTCACACGTATTTCACAGGGATCTTCATATTGTTTCTTTAAAAAAAGTTCCAAAGCACTTTATCAAATAAACATGGGTCTGCAGCTGAAAGCTGAAAGAATAGGTGTCCAAAAGTTTTTTTTAGCTGCTAGTAGAAATTAAAGATAACTGTCTATGTTTGCCATCCTGAGGTTTTGGATTGTTTTGCTTACTTCTCTCTGAAAGTGTCCTTCTCTTGCTCGCTCCACATATTCATAACCTGTCGGTCCTTGTACACCTTCATGGGGTCATCCATCAATCCATTCATGTTGATGAACTTGATGCGTTGCTGCTCAGCATCAAAGAGCATTGGAGGGATGACTGCCAACTGTCGCATTTGCTTCTCTGTATTCTGATGTGAGGCACACACACACACACACACACACACACACACACACACACACACACACACACA
>JAVQJX010142978.1:0-13215 GCA_036025115.1 Ambassis agassizii
ACACATAACACACACACACACACACACACACACACACACACACACACACACACACACACACACACACACACACACACACACACACACACCGGCAGCCATCTAAATTTTCACTTCCTGAATCTGAACCACATAGCTTAAAGTCTTTGAGGAAAAACATGCCCTGTCCCTCCCCCATCACCACACACACACACACACACACACACACACTTCCCTGCTCGATTCCTTTTTTTCTAAATGTCAAAGTTTATTACGACCTTGGAAAATCTTGTGAAGTCTTCTGAAGAAGTTATCTGTAAAATGACGATGTATGCATTGCCTGAAAGTTTTTTTTTTTTTTTTACATTTCTTTTCCACTCACTCATCATAATTGTTAAATAAACTTTCCTTGTTGTTTTTGGAAAACTATACTTTTACTTTTTAACAAAAAATTTGCAGTAAAGCTGCACATTTTCTCATGATTTAATCTGATTGAATATGCAGTTCTGCTCAGCTGTACGTGTACTTTAGCTTCTTTGAGCACCTTGATAATACATAATATTGAGGTTTTTGGTCAGCAGTGATCACCATTAAACATAAATGTAAAATTAATGTACAGCACAGAGGAGCTTTCACCTGAGACAGTTAATATATTATGTGTAATGAGCCGGTCTGTCTGCGTGCACTCACTGGAGCTGACATAATCTCTAGACTCTTTCATAAAGCTGTGATAAACAGTGTGGCATCAATCTCCTCTGAATAACAGAGCGGGATGACTCCTCACCTTGACTCATCACGAATCATTAACCATCTGCTGCTCGAGGTGGGAATTAGTAAAGTGTGATGGGAGGACAGTGAGGAGGAGACACTGCATCAGTGTGTTTCTCACAGCCTCCCACATCAGCAGAGTGACTAAGTTTAAAGCCCTGAAGATAACGGTTTCATCAGCTCATCAGGCTCACCGGGTGACTGACTGGTCAGCTTCACTGGTATGTGAGGAGTTTTATTTGTTATGTTGAACTATAGCAACACAAATATTATCCATTATCATAGTGGACACATTTATAAGCAAGAAATGAAGCAAATTCACAGCTTCAGTGAAACAAAATTCTTCAAATTAACTAGCATTGTTAATTAGCATTGTTCATGTATCACCTAAAGACTAAAAATGAGAGAAAAAAAAAACCTTCCATGTTTAAATAAGACAGAAAGACAACAACTATGCAAGTTTTATTCATTCAAAGGAGTTGAATCAAGGCATCTGGACTTGTAGAGTTTTCTTGAATGTATACATACATACTAGCATACATATATACAATGTATGTATGTATGTATGTATGCTAGTTTTAGCTAGCTGTGAGGCTAACAGGAAGTCTTACTAAAGGTATGATGTAGCTAAATATCACAGCTGTCAACGGGATTTTGTGTTGTAGTGCTAAACAGTGTTATTGTAACATAAGTTATGTCTGACTGCTGACCCAAAGCTATGCTTGCTTTAGCTAGCTACGATGCTAGCTAACGTTCACATTAGTATCGGTATTATGTAGCTAAAGTTAGCAAGTGTTAGCAAATATCAGACAGATGAGGTCACATAAGCTAAACTTGTGTGAGGGGAAAAATGTAATCATAAAGCATAGCTATGCTAGTTTTAGCTAGCACTGAGGCTAGCTAAATGTTAAGCTACAAATGGTAAAATGTGGCTAAAGTTAGCGAACTTCATTTTCAATTACAATAGGTTGAAAACATTTTCTAACATACATCTGTCAACAAAACTAAAACATATGAGAGTAAAAGTAAGTAAAATAAATTATATCCGACTACTACAGCTATGCTACTTTATGCTAGGTGTGGCCATACTAGCCAAATGTTGCTAATTAGCAGAAACTGCAAAGCACTGTGAAAACCATTTGAAGAACCCCACACACTTTTTTATCATTTCATTAAGTTTTATTACAAACAAAAAAAAAGAAAGAAAAAAAGGAGATGCGTCATTATTGACATGTTTTCACTGCCACTCATCGTTTGATCGGCACCACTACATACACAGTGACACGAGATACTCAGAAATCAACACAACAAAAAAATTCTGGAAAGAAGACAAAGTAAAAGTGGAAGAACAAAAAAAAAATAAAAAAAATAAGTAAGTGCTTGTTTCTGATGCAACATTTTAGCTCAGGGGTTGCAAAACAGAACGCATTTGTAAAATGGACTCAGACTACTTCCTGGGAAGATCAGTGTAAAGTTAATGGGAAAAATTAACCTCCTAGCTATCTTGTTTTTTTCATCTTTAACTTAAAACAGACAAAGCTGACTAGGATTTACAAGTTGACATCAGGTTCTTAATTCATTTTTAATGACTTTACATTTGTTCAGCTATGTTTATTAAGGCGTTTTTTTCTTTTAACGATGCGGTGTATAAAATGGATTTCCAGCCATGGATTTTCCAGATAATAACTGTCTTTTTACTGGAGTTAAGATATGCATTTTCTTTAGAAGCATTTAGGGTTACATATGGCCTATTTTCTATATATATATCATTTGCAAGCCCCAAATCTAAAATGTAAGCAAGAAAAAAGGAGTTTTCTTGTGATACATCTACGTCTGAAGTTAGCTCAACTTCTTCGTTAACAGAGCGGCTAAGAGCGCGCATCATCATCATCATCATCATCATCATTATCATCATCATCATCATCATGTGTGTTTATCGCGTGTGTTGGTTTCCTGTTAGAAAAAAAAAGTCTCTTTTGGTAGAAGCTCTTCCTCAAATAGCAACAGCGAGAACAACAGCAACATCGACAACAACAATACTCATAAATCGCGAGAGTAAAAACACAAGAGAGAACACGAATGAGCGGTTTAAATATGCAAAGTATATCACAGGATTTCGTAGAAAGAAATAGAAAAAGAAATGAAAAAAAAACAGGTTGAGAGGGTCGTCGTCAAGAGGAGTGTTGAGCGATTTTTTTTTTTTTAATAATACTGACTTGCTTATGAAAGGTTATAAACATTCAGAGGAGGTTTCTGAAAAATAGCATCATTGCAAAGCCTTTTCTGGAACAAACCCCCCAAAAAACCTCAAAACTCTGTACATAACCAGGTGAAACGGGATGAGTCCTGAATATATTTATCATACTTTTCTGCTTTTTGTCTGAACATGTACCATCAAGAAGAAGAAAAAAAACTAAACTAAAAGGCCCAACATAAAAAAAGCTGGAGCTGTGCTTGGAGCTGCTCGGACTGAGTTCAGCCTCTCTCTGAGAAACTTCTGTAGGCACAGCTTCTTTTTTTCTTCTTTCCACGAGACAGCATTATTGTGATTAAGAGCATGCTTCAGGGGATGGAGTGGTAGAAATGACTTTAGTTACACATGCAGCTTCCTGTCAAGAGTTTAAGGAGCACACTGGAGGAGGAGGAGGAAGGTTACATGGTCTATTGGAGGAATCTAATAGGTTTCTAAGATTGAGGTGGGTTTAGCGTTGTGTGTCTGTGTGTGTGTAAATATATATCTGTGTGTGTGTGAGGTTAGAAGCATCCCTACAGGAAGAGGAGGAAGAGGAAGAGGAGGCCTGAGTGAGGAGGCCCGTTATGAGGAGTATAATGGTTTGAGGCAGACGAGAAAAGGTCACAAGAAGTTATGAGACAAGTTGCATGTGTGTGTGTGTGTACCAGTCAGCAGAGTAACATTTTAGAGGACTCCTCTGTGTGTGTGTGTGTGTGTGCAATCAGTAAGCGGGTTGATCCCCTCAGACAGTCAGTCAATTAGTTGTAACACTGAGCGTGATGTGGGCTTTCTTGTAGAGAAACCTTAAGCATCTTTGCAGCAGGTGGGTTTCAGTGTGTGTCTGCATGTGTGTGTGTGTGTGTGTGTAGTCTAGTCGTCAATACAGATGACCTCTCCGCTGCGCTGCTCCCGCCGGTTGACTAGCAGCTCTGCTTCCCGTTCCTTCTTTACAGACATGGGAGGCCCGTTCAGGACTGCAGAGAGGGGTTGTGGGGGAGTGGGGGGGGGGGGGGGGGCAGAGAGACCAGAGGTCAGTTTAATATTAAGCAGATGAAAAAAAGACTACATGACTATCTGTCTTATCAGGTGTCAAAGGATGCACTAGTCTGTGAACAACAGTGGGTCAGACCAGCCATCGTCCTGTGAGGAACTAATCGCAGGTATCACCATGACGATGGCATCAAGAAGCAACTGAAGTCAAAGAGCTGGCATCCTCAGGCAGGTTCAGCTAAAGTCTAAAATCTATCAATTTGAATGGTGTGTGAGATGACACAGCTGCATGCTCCATAAACAACAGTAGATATGAACAAGCAGCAGCAATCTGTGTGTGAAAGGGGCAACAGAGAGCAGAGGAGGAAGCTGGAGATGTGACAGCATATAAAAATACTGACAGCTGCATGAAGACCAGAAAGATGGAGTCCTAGAAACATAACAGCACCATCTGGGGCGAATTTATTTCATTGAATGGCTTCATGAAAGTCTTCCTGATGCTTCCTGTTTCAGTGAACAATGGAGACAGAGACAGAGACGTCCGTAGTCACCTCAAGTTTTAAAAGTAGCGACTAGTCCGATAGCTACAGCTACCAAGCCGACCAATCACAGGGCTGCTGGCTGCTACGTCTCGACAGGTAGTTAGACATTTTGGGAGGTGCACATTAGGCCTGTACGTAGGGCCGGGCGTAGAAATCTGGGCTACGTATGTACCGAACGCTGATGTGACGGAGAAGTGTAAACCAGGCGTGAGTGTGAACGGCAGTCCGTCTCTCTGGGTTAGCTGGGTAAAGCTCCAGCCCCTCTATGAACCTGTAACGCCTGACAAAGTGAGTAAATGTGATGAGACTATAAAGGACCACCAGACTCTGTTTCATGGTGGTAATGTTGTCGGGTCTTCCAGATTAACCTACAAAACTATACGATTCATTAGTGTCTCCTGTGTAAATATTGTTATAAACTTGCATCATGAAAATGCAGGTAAAAACATTTGTGCTGCATAATAAATGTTGATTGAAGAACAAAGTAGAAACGGTTTGAGAAGCACTAAAAGTATCTCTGGTGTCATCTTGGTTTCAAAATATTACCAGTAGCCTTTTAAATAAGAGGCCCAGCTGTGCTTTAAAACAATTTTTAATGAGAAACCTTGCATAATACAGTACATCAATATAACATACACATGTTTACAATAATGACAAAAACAATGCAAAATTACTATTAGCCTGGAGAGTGTGAGGCCGGCAATGAGTAAACATTCACATTCACACACACGCATGAAAATCTCTGCACAGCTGGACAGCAAAGCGATCTGTGTTTCCCACATTTGTGTGCCATCATGAATCTACTCATTGAGTTTAGTGCTCCTTTCAAAACAAAAGCCAGGAATAGACCAAGAGTGCGGCGCTCTCACTCGCACCACAGGGAAAGACAAACTGTCATAACACCGCTGTGCAGATCAAAGATGTGATAAGGAGCGTATTGAGTGGAGGATGTTTTAGGAGGGCAGCTGAAACTGTGTGTGTGTGTGTGTGTGTGTCTAAAACCAGAGAGGGGGACCAGTTATGGGAAAACGTATGGGCATCACGCCAGAGGAGGCCAAGAGTGGAGAAAAAGAGAAAGAGCCAGAGAGAGAGAGTATCTGATAAGAAGCAAAACAAATGGAGGTAGAGACTGGGTGAAAGAGCAAGACAAATTATGGGTGCATGGCGGAGAAAAAGAAGCAGAATAGTAAAAAAGACGGTGCACAAAACCTCACTAGCAGCTATCGTACAGCTAGAAGCTATATTTAGCATCACAACAATGAGTTTGCTAACTAGCATTAGCAGGCAAATCTCCCAAAATTGGGCTGCAGAGGAACATATTGTTCATTTTCATCTCATTTGTTGGCCTGGAAGAAACTATTTCGGTGTCATGTGACAAAATGGGGACAGAAAAAAAGGTGACACAGATACAGGAAGTGTCAGGTTTGTCTTGTTTATGAACCTGAAGATTTCCTTTTCTGATCCGCTTTCACAATAAAAGCCTTCATCTGACAAAGAGGAAGCTTTTATTCTGAAGCATAAACCAAGAAGTTATTTTCAGCCCCGTTTGAAGGCAGATCAATTTAATCATTGACCTACATCTTTATTAAAAACAGATAAATTTGCTGCCCCTTCTGTTGGATTACCTCACTCGCTGTTAACAGCGGTAAGATTAAGCGTCGCCAAATCCACAGAGGACCCATAAAACCACATCATCTATCAGCTGTGCGCTGGTGAAAAGGCATATAAGGTAAAGAAGCCATCATGGAGGAGGAGGAATTCAATGAAGCACTTGTTTTACAGCAGATAATAGAGCAGATTCCCTCTGCAACGTCCAACATCGTACATTTCTCTCTGCTGCCAAACTTCACCTCCTGCTCATCCAGACTCCTCCTCCTCTTTCTTCATACATTCCTGCTCACACTACTGTCTGCAGTTTTACAGTAGCAGCACGTTGTTAAGACGGATACAAGCTTAGCTCAGCAGTGATGTTTCTAATAACAAAAATGAACCGAAGAGCTCACAAAGAGGACACATCTCCATCTGCTTTATTCCCCTCTGAGGCCTGATGGAGCATCTGAAGTCCAAAAAGGCAATAAAAAAAAAAACATTCCTGGCCAACATGTCCGTCTGTGTCTCTCCCCTGTAGGTCCTGACTACTATCTGATAGCATTGAAAGCTGCCATCTTGGCAGAGAGCGCAGCATTTTTCTGCTCTCTGAAAAGCTTCGCGTGAGTGCATCTATGCCAAAAACTATCAAGAAGAACAACCTTCTGTCTCTGAACTGTCAACTTTTCAGGAACTAAAAAGAAGCCCAGGCTTGTTTTCAGAAGACTTCCACAGAGTTTCACAATCAGCTATCAAAGCAGGAAATGTTTCTGTTGGAGATAAAATCATTAATTAAGGAATGCTAATAATTCTTAGTCATTTCTGAGCCATCTCTGAAGGCCGTTTTCACACAGTGAATCAGTGAAACATCAGTGCATCTACAGTGAACATGCATGATGAACACCTTACACCTGCATCACTACAGTTTCTGACCACATGGGGGCAGCACCGAGAAACATTCCCTTTGGAGCTCCACCACCTTCTCCAGCTAGCATCGTCTTTTAATGGGTTTCTGCAAAGCACTACATTTAGTGCACGTTTCTTACATTACTTCCTGTTACTGCTAGTGGCTATAACAGTTCCCCCTTGTGGACAAGGCTGGCATTGCATCAGTGTATTTATTTAGAGCATGCATCTTGCCTTCAAATGAGCAGATTCATGTTATCACTGCAATGACTTCTGGTAGGCCAGAAGGTGCATTATCATCTATTCTAATAAGTAAATAAAGTAACCCAGTCTACATATGCACCCTCTAGTGGTTAAGTGAAAAAGTGCCGGTTGATATTTTCCTGTGGGAAAATGGCACCTTGCCATGAATTGTTTTGTCAAAATAAAAGTAATAAATGTTTTGGAAATTGGAAACACCATCAGGTCTCACAAAAAAGTCAACATTTTTAAATAACTATGGCAGCAGAAAATAAAAATACATACATACAATATATTCTCATTGCAGGCCACACATCTACCACAATACTCTGGTCTTTATGTCCTTTAAACTTAAAGGGAAATACCACTCTTTTTTAGCTTATACATGACAGAGGAGAGTTTGGACAGTGCAGCTGATAATTCACTTCTCTTCCTTCCAGAAACGAGACAGAAGGGTTCATCCTGCGCACACACACACACACACACACACACACACAGACAGACAAGGCTGGAAAAACGATGACACAGTCCAGAGTGTTTTATTTTCTCAGGGATCAGGGGACATTTTCCAGCGTGGAATCCATCACATTGTCACAATAAAGAAGAGAACAAAAAAAAAAGTCTGATCGGGCTTCAAAGTGAATCTCTCAGTGATGGACTGCGGCCTTCATCTTTGGGGAAGAGCTGCTCATAAATACTGTAATGATGCTTAAAAACAGGAAATGTAACTACTTCATTAGAGTGATATTTCCCTTCAAGTGACACACACAAAAAAGGTGCAATAGTAAAAATGCTTTGCAGTACAGTACATCTTTCAGATTAGAGCTACTGATTGTTGGACAAAGGCAACGTCTCAGTTTTTTTTTGTCTACCGTTCTTTGCTTCTATGCTCGGTTGGACTCAGGAATGTAAGGGCAAGAGAGTCCATGGGAAGTAGTGTTTTATACTTAGAAAACTCTTCTTCTCTCCAAGATAATCTGAGTCCACTTTGTCCCTCTTCTATTTTGAGTTTGATTTGCCTGTTGCTCAGTGGATGAATTACGCTCTCTCTCTGCAGGTTTTCAGGTTGTGTGTGAGGTCCAGAGTGTGTGTCTATATATATATGTGTGTGTGTGTGTGTGTGTGTGAGACGGAGGAGTGGAGGAATGAGGGAGTAGAGGGTCAGACGGAGGGGACAGGCTTGTTCAGTCAGCAGGCAGATGAAGAATTGATCCGAGGGGAAAATCTTTTTTGGCTCAGAGGAAGGTTTTTTTTTTTTTAATCCTCTTTTGTTCCTTTTGTAAATTTTATTCATATGAATTCCTGAAAATCTGTGATTGCATTAACATAAGTAGTGTTTGTTCCCCCTTGTTTGTTCCAAATAAATAATCTCTCTTTTTCTCCCCCTCCTCCTCCCTCAGGCGTCATTAGTGCTTGATGTCGGGCACAGTTCTTCACCTTGGACCCACTCGCTCTGTGGTTGATTGCTTGTTTTCATTTATAGATCAGACTTTTCTTCTCTCTTTATATTCCTCACATTCCAGCAGTGTCAAAGTGCTCTTTCCTTGGATCCAAATTGGAACTCCTAATGCATTCAGGTTGTCTTCCGCCTCCCTCCCTCCTGTCTTCCCTGCTTCCTCTCAGGGTTTTTTCGGTCGCCCGTTCCTCGGCAGGTTCTCCACCGTGTTGCTGAGCCGGTACTTGACGATGATGCTGTGCACCGTGGACTTGGGCATCCTCAGCTCCTGCCCGATGGCCCCCTCGGACTTGCCGTCCTTCCAGAGGTCCACCACTCTCTGCCGCTGCACCACATCGTGCTCCTTGGTCTTCTGGCAGACCCCGGCAGCCGTTGGCCCTCCGGCGGCTCCACCAGCGGCTCCCCCGGTGGCCCCAGCAGCGGCGGCGGCTTCTGTGGGGGCAGACAAGCGGCAGACTGTAGTGGAGACTCGGAGAGCAGGGAGCAGGATAATGTGACACTTTACTCGTCCCCGTAGGGATTTCTCTGTTAGTTTGCAGGGAGGTCAGAGGTCAGGGGGGCGGGGGTGAGCTACTGGCGCTGACGGGGTGCTCTGGGACGCTTCAGCAGATCAGGTGCTTCCACTCCATCTCTTTAATTTCTACACCCCTGTTTTGCCTAGAATGTGGGACTCCTTTGTAGCTTCCTGATGGCAGAAACAGGTTTTCCAACATGCAATTCAAGATATTGCTGATGTATTGCCACGTGTGTGAGAGACAGACAGCACAGAACAATCCTTCATCGCAGCATTCGATGCATTGTTACGCTTTGAGTTCACAGAGTGCAGCTAAAGGAGTAGATGTGCCACAGCCAACGAGCATATTTTTAGATATGTTTTGTGTACTCAAGTGTGGGAGCTTCTCTCGTGGGTAGTGCTGTTAATGGAGGTCAGAAAAATCAGGGAATTATGTTGCTTTAACTCCGTCCATTTCTCCACAAATCAGGAATGTGGCCTCTCTTGGTGCATGCCCTGCCAAAGCTCCGGGCTCCGGGCCCCGGCGAGCTGAATCCCGAGGGGAGCAACACAACTCGCGCGCAACTATTTCTGAACAAGCTGAGTGCTCGGCTCGACTCGGCCCTGCCCCTCCGCCAGTTCACAAGTCACAACACGACGTTTACACAACCAAACTCCTGCGGTTTCTGTCCCTCTCAAAATACCTTGGTACAAAGTCCGAATGTTTTCTTGGCACGGCTGCGACTCAGACAGGCTGAGCATAATGACATTTTCAGAGATAGGCCCTGGCCCTCTAAAATGCAATGCTTTTGACAGATGTCTCAGGCTACAATTACAAAAAAAAAAATCAAGATGCAGCAAGTGAGCGGCAGCAGGGAGACGGAGCTGTGTGTTGTGGGTTGTTTTTAGGGCAAAAGCTATTGGGAGATATCAGGTTCTACCAGTTATCTCTGGCACATATCTGCTATCTAATCATCTCCGAACACGAATACACATGCAGAGCAGAGAGTGTGTCTGGAGAGCATATGCTGTTACCAAACTAATTATGAGAAAATAAATTCACAAACTGCCAGCGAGCTCTGACAGACTGCAGACGAGGGGAGTCGGGAGAAGGAGCCAAAACAAAATGGATTTTTTTTTTTTAATACTAAAGCTTTTAACTCAATAAGTAACGAGAGGCACAACAGGAGTTCATTAGAGAAAATAAACATGCCTGAAAAAGAAAATAGTCCTCAGACAGGTCTGATTGCACAATGTGTCATTACATCCTATTACTGCTGAGTATTGAGGTTGGACATGTTAAGAGATGAAAACGCCTTAATATAGCAGCACAGCACGTTTGTGTTTGATTTTTGGTAATGTCTATTTCAGGTGTCTATCTGGCAGCCACATCAGAAACTCAGCTACAGATGTTTTTTTCCCCCCCAACACGGCCTCTGGATTTCACAACTTAAGCAGCGCGGGGAGATAAAGTGTCCATTCAGAGTGCTGCTTTAGAAGCCATCAGGTAAATCTTTGCGCCACACATTTCAGGATTAGAATGAAATTTAAGACTTAAATGATGCTGTTCATTTAAAAAAAAAGAAAAAAAAAAGGGCCAAACTAAGGATATTGTCTGTTTAGAGCAATTTCCCACAGACCTGAAGCCGGGACATGTTTTTCCATTTTTCTTTGCTAAATGTTTTTCCACAACAACATAACCATATAAAGATGGAATTCCACAGATGAAATCTTTAAAAATAGGAGCAACATTTTGGACTGCTTTTAGTCCATCATCAATGCGAGCAGCCAAGTAATCAAAATGTGATCTCTAAAGCTGGATTTGTGCTTCTTCATCAGGGTGTCATGCTCAAATTTTCAGCTACACAGAGGCCATCAGGAGCTTGTTGATGCCAACAAAAAGGTCAAGAAATGCTCAATAAGTTTCTCCTTTTAAAGCCCAGACAGTAGATATAGAATAAACATTGTTATTTATTGATAAGAAACATTTTGTTCTACACTGACACAGCTTCTTAAAACTCAGCTGAATGGATACCTTTCCAATTGAAAACAAAAGGCAGATTTGGAGGTGTTTTGCCCCGTGTGAAAGGGGCTACAGTGACTGTAAAGGGACTTAAAACTATTTCAGTGCTGCACATCCACAAACACTGGAAACTTGCATGAAAAGCATCAAAATATCTGCAGCAGAGGCAGAGATATCACAGCCTTATTCAAATGATATCACTGCAAAAAAACTACATTTCCCATAATACCCAGTGGCATCACTTTATTGTAGCCTTCCTGCATTGCTTCAACATAATCATTCGATAATCCTGATGACATCTCTGATGTATAGCACACAAAAGAATTGGTGGAATTTCCCTTTAAACCTCAGCAAAGCCATTTCCACCAACACCTTTTCATAAACGAGTAAAAGAACACAGCCTTCAGTGTTAACCTGTTTTGACAATCAGCGGCTTCCAATCTGTGCTGAGATATAAATCAGTTCCTGCGCCAGAGGCAGCCATTGATGAGGCTGGAATAACACCTCTGCAGAGACATAAATCTGACTGAAATCATCAGCTTGCCAAGTGTCTGACAGATCAAACAGGCTGCCATTCTTCTTCCGTAAATTATCCTGAATACTGTAATTATCAAATCGCTGATTCCTTCTGATGTCCTGACTGTAACTCACTCACCTGATTTTCTCTCCCATAATTCCTCCTGTGAGCAGTTTGAAAGTCAAACAGCGACACCTTCATTCATTCTCTCACACTGACCTGATATGAAGGAACCGGGCGGCATCTGGCTGTAGTTAGCTCCTCCCATGTGTAGGGCGCTTGGGGGGGCGGGGGTGAAGGGGGCTCCGTAGTTCTGAGGGGTGGCGTATGGTCCTGGAGGTATGGGCTGTACAAACAAAACAAGAATGATGTACATGCGTATAAAAAAAAAGAATAAAACAGTTACGTAAGCTGACAAAAAAAAATGCTGACTCAGCAGATGTGGAGTGAAAAAGCACAGGTGGGTGACAAGATAATGGGCTCTGTGTTTTCACTGGATTTCCTCCATCTGCTGTTTTTCCACTCTGCACCGGCAGCACGAGCAGGTTTTAACTTGTGTGTGTGTGTCGTTAGTGCAGGCTGCTGACCGGGGGTGTGTGCGTCTCAGTGCCCTTGCTGGCCAGTCGGCTGAGGATGCTCCTCTCGGACATTTGCAGGCGGGCGGCGATGGGTGGGACTCTGGACAGGGTGGCCGGTAGCCGAGTTACGTCGGCCTTCATGTCGCTCAGCAGCTCCTCCAGCTGGTTCAACACTGCAACGACAACAACAAACAACAGGATGGAAACAAACACAACTATGCTGCTTTGATTTTTACTATTCAGGTTTCTTTTATGTAATTTCTAGATTATTTTTATTGATTAGTTGATTCCATCGGGATCAATAAAGTAAGTGCAGGAATGGGATTTTTGCCCTTAACAGGTCACAGCTCATGTACTGAAATGCCACCATTCATCAAAGGTAGAAAACTTAACAGAAAAATCAAATTTCAGAGTGTCCTTAAATGCATCATGTGTGACATACAGTTCCATCACATGAAATAATTGTATTTGTATTACAACAGAACAGCCATGACTGACACACTTGTGATCAATAGTCATCTGATCTAAACCACAGCAGTGAAAAATGACCCCACACTGACTAAAAGTGTTAAAACTTCTCATATTCTGAGCTGCAGGCTCAGTAATGACCTTGATTCAGTGCTACAGAGACGTTTAAAGTAATCATTTTAATAAGAAACGTGATGATGTTTTTATAGGACTTGGCTGTTCCTGTTCTTGATTATCTGACCTCTCCATCATCACTTCCCAAAAAGGAATCAATCACTGACGACAGGCTATTTGTAGCTTTGATAAAATGTTATGTGGATACACACACACACACACACACACACACACACACACACACACACACACACACACACACACACACACACACACACACACACACACACACACACACACACACACACACACACAGGCCGGGCT
>JAVQJX010142997.1:0-14088 GCA_036025115.1 Ambassis agassizii
AGACTAAAGACGGACAGAGAAATCTAAGATGAAGTTAGCATGCTAAGCAGTTAGCTTTTGACTCAAAGCTTACAGTTTGTAATACTAATACAAACATCTGACGGACTTGTGCTCATATCCAGTATTGAAATCCTCAAACAACAAACATACATCTGAATGTTTGCTGGCTTCACTTATTTTATGCATTTTATGCTTAAATGCAGCTCTGTGTGGTAACGCTAGCTGGTATGTTTACGCCGACTCTGTGCTAGTTTCTTCCCATCTCTGGTGGAGTGGTGGATCGACTCAGCAGGTTTCCACTCCATTTGATTTAATTAAACTTCAACACTGATTTAATCATACGTTCAGACAGTAACATACAAAACATGATGAAAAAAACCTGTGTATCTCAGGGAAACAGAAACCATTTTTTAACTTCAGATTTATAAGCTTGATCTGCTTTTACATTTTAGCTGGTTAAAATCTAAATTCATTAAAAATGCTTTTGTTTTTAAGGATTAAATCTCTTAAGGCTGAAAAACACAAAGCAGAAACAAACAAGTTTCACAAAAGGCCGACAAAGAGTAATTGAAATAGAGAAAGTGAAAGAGAGAGGGTGAAGGATGGGAGACTGAAAGCGAGCCAGTGAGTGATGGAGGTGCCGTCACTGTGCGAGTCCCAGTCTCTTGCTCATTAAGACAGTAATTCAAGCAGGGGATTAGAGAGTCAGGCTCATACAGAGAGCCCAC
Source organism: Ambassis agassizii (assembly GCA_036025115.1). NCBI lineage: Eukaryota > Metazoa > Chordata > Actinopteri > Ambassidae > Ambassis > Ambassis agassizii. The sequence goes on from JAVQJX010142997.1 coordinate 729, forward strand.
TGGCTGCTGATGATGAATGGTGGTTAAAGGCCATAAAACCTCAAACGACGGCCACTACTGTACAAGGAAAAAAATAGAAAGCCATGTTGAAGTGGTACTTAATATCAGAGTGTGCGCATGACGGGAACCAGGACACACAGGTGTGTGTATTGAGTGTGTGTTGCAGGGTCGGATGAGAAATCACTACTGGAATGAGTAAAATCCTATAATCAACTTGTGTCCGTCCACTGTAACTGACCTGTGATACTCCCACAGCATCCGAGCTTTATAAAGAAAAAATTCAATAACGACTCAAGATGAACTCGGCTGGCTTAGAAACAACAAAGTTCATAACATGACTGACAGATATGTATGAAGCAGTGAATCCACACCAGAAAAACGCTGCATGAGGTCGATATTTCAGTCCTTAAAAACAGAACCAGTGAATGTATTTCTCCGGCTGCTTCTCTACGTTCTCTGTGTCCGCAGTAACATTAACCTGCCACTTTTTATACAAATACATATACAAAACCATAAAGTTAAAATGTTAAGGGCTTTAGGGGATTTGATCATCATACTCCTGAGTGAAAAGAGTACATCCATACATCCATCCAGCCCCCACGCCCCTCAGCCTTATTGATCTCATGATAAGATGACGTCAGACAATATGCTCATCAATCCAACACGTCATCATAAGAAAACGCTCTATTTGGTTGATGGATACCACCGATGGTTGCATATGAATTTTGGTCACATTACTAGGAGACCAATAAATGTGCAGGGCTGAATGCTGCTAGGGAGGGAGGTCGAGGGAGGGTGGATCAGGCTGGATCACCCCAGAGATTCAGGTTTGAGTGCCAGAGGTTGCTGCTTCATTTTGTTTTTTGAGCGGTTATGTTTTTACTTTCTGTGTGATGAACTTTTGTTTTACACTGCTGCTGACTTCAGCATCAAATCCACACGTTGAGGTTAGGCATTAAAAACAGGGGAAGTTGTTGGTAAACAGAGGAATTCAGACACATTTTACAGGAAAACTGCTCACTTTTCCCGCCCCCATGACCACGTAGAGGTGTGGCTTTAGAAAGACGCTGACTGTTTACGTTTTAAAAGCTGGAAAAATTGACCCTGCTTACTTCTGGTGATGATGGGCTGCATCAATCATATGCTCATAAACATGTTGCATCTCTGAAAATACATGTGTTGTTTTCAGAGTCGTATCTGTCGGGTGAACTATTAACCAAATGTATTTGTGAGGATGTGTTGATACAAAGAGGCTAAAGAGTGACAAAAAAAGAAAGTGGGGCTGTGAGAAAGATGCTCCCCATCCAGAGGAGAAATTAAATATACATGAAAGGTAAGCAGCTTACTTCTTGAAAAATTTCACACTTGTGCATGCAAGTCCCCAGTGAACAAGTCACAGCAACATCCAGCCCTGGGGGGGTGAGGGAGCAGAGACGCTGCATGTTTGTGACAGTGCTGTGCCTGAGAGTCTGTCATCGCCTCAGGAGCAGTCGCTCTGCATGTGACTAAAACCTTGACTAGACTCAATTATGGCGCTCCTCTGAGCAGAGTCAGCCATCAGCGGGCCGCGGTAAATATTTAGGCCAATGTATCTGTGTGAACATCATCACAGTTTCAGAAGTACAGACTCTGCGTCAGAGCCTTCACTCATATAAAAAAATATATTTTACAGCATCAAAAGAGAAGAAGTGGCTCAAAAATTCAGTTCGATGTTCCACACTTTCCACACAAATTACCTTTTCTTTTTGATTAAATTGAAATTACAGTAACAGCAGTTTCACCAAAAATCCTTTTAGGAAAAAGCAAAACAAAACAGTTTTTCTATATTTAGAGGCATTTGCACCATCATGGCAGAAAGCCTGCATTTATACAACCCACACAAACCTTAATCAGGATATTAATTTGCACCTTTGCTGTACTAACAGCCTTGTCTCTAATTTAGGTAATTTTCATGCTTTCATTTAAAAGCTGACAACATTCAAGCTTAAAAAACCTTTTGAATAATGTGGGGAAAAAAAATGCATGGGTGTCAGACTGGAAATGTGTTTTATTTTTTTTCTCCCTCTCTGCTCCCTTAATGTGACTTTTTTTTTTTTTACCAAAGCAAAGTTTTTGTCTGCATGTCAAAAAAACAAACAAATTATACCCACTCCAAAAACTGCTGACAGCATGGAACATTTCAAGCCTTTGCGACAGTAAGAGGTACAGTCCTATTTCATGCACAATTTCAAGAGTTGACAAATATTTGATTTAAAAATAGATTGCAATCAATGCTCTCTTAAGTGTGAATTACTATTACGCTAAAAAGCTGAAAGTGTGCCGTGTTTCTTGGCAGTCAACAACCTTTTTATTTACTACTCCTCCCATTACTGATTTCAGCAAAGAATAATAGCTGGTGACGGCCCCGCTGAGCAGAATGTCAGCAGAGGCAGAGCAGAGGAGGTGAAAAAAATGGAGTTATTTATGGAAAGAATATGACTTTGATCACTGTGATGATACGATGCAGAAGTAAATAAGTTACGTGGGGGTTACAGTGAGATGTCCTTGGCCGGGGTTGCTATGGTGACACTGAATCGTGTGTGTGTGTGTGTGTGTGTGAGTGAATGACAATGCAGGAGTAGAGTAAGTGAATGTACATATAGGCCTGTGTAATGGAAAGAGAACACATTAATGCTGCTGCTTGTGCCATGGATTCCCAGCTGTGTGATGCATGCAGAGCATCCTCTTTTGCCCATAAGGTGCTTCAGATGAAAGCACTGCAAGTAGATTATAACTGTGCATATTTGCTTTGCAGGGAATGCAGCCACATACAGTATGTGTGTGTGGTACACTTACAGGGGATGGTGCGTAGGTAGAGGTTGTCCCGTATGATCTGTTGGAGTTTGTGGTCCAGCGAGCCCTTCTGAAATTGGAGACTGAGGTAGTGGCGCAGATCTGTGTTCAATACTTTACCTGCAACAACAGAGGTGGAAACAGGAAGGGTCAATAAAAACATGGTGGTGCTCTCTCTCTCTCTCTCAAAAGGATTTATGCCTAAAAGGAAATCTATCCAAGCAGCATGTAGCTTCACAAAGTGATCAATACTGCAGAAGTAGATCAAACAGTTTTTCTACTTGACAAAACGGTTACCCTTTTATAGCGCTGGTGTTTAATTTTCTGGCATTTTCACAGATATTGGGTGTTTAATGTCAACAGGTTCACTTCAACAGGGATTAAAACCGTGATATATAACGATAAATAAATGTAGTCGGTTTAATGCAATTTTATTTATTCTATGTGGTGCGATGTAAACAATATTAATATAAATATATAGATTCGAGTCTGTATACACACAAATTGATACATTAAAGGTGCATTACAATGAAACCACCGAGCATAATGCAAACATGAGCTGAGTCAAAAGGGAGGAAACACCTGGAAATCTAAACAGACAGACATCCAGATCTGTGTGTGGATGCCACTAAAAAGTTCAATAGTCACTGCATTAAATTTACACTCCAAACTGATACTTTGTATTAGCAAGTAGCTGATCCAATAGAATGTCCTTTTCAGATGGATCAGACATGTTGGCTCCACACAGCTCATGTGTACCAAACATTTCAACAATTATAGTGACTTGATTGGCCCCATTATGTCATACACAGTCTAACTATCTAGTCAATACCTGAGCCAATATCAGACAGCCTATTAAAATAGATGAAGCTCTCAATTTATCAGTCTATTAAAGTCAGCTATGGTTATGAGTGGTGTAATGATGAACACAATAGATTTCTCTGCAGGATGGACAGTTTTACGTTTCAAGACTGGACAAAAAGGCACTGAAAGCACATCCTGCACATTGAGCCACTTGATCTGATTAGTATGTCCTAAATAGTGCCTCCCTTTAGGAGTGCAGAGGCCATGAGACTCTCCCTGCTGGTTTGGGAGCCACAGGAGGACGTTCAGAGAGGTTTGTCTGTCTCCGTTTCTACTGTGATGGAATAAAGCATCAATGCCTGGTTTGTGACATCTCTACTGGCCATGTTCATTTGTGTGTAGTATAGATGACCACCTGTTCCTTCATGCTGAGAGCTTAAATCCTTGTTGATTTGTAGCTTGATCAAGCAAAGGGAGCTGTAGCCAAGTGGGAGAACAAAGGTTAAACTGATTTTTAAACTCTGATCTCGTCAGTGAAATCCACTTCAATCATTTAAGGATAAATGATGATTCAGGGTGAAAAAGAGGTTGGAGAGGGATATTTGGCCAGGAAAGACTTGAAACTGAGTGTAAAAGCTGCACTCGAATACCAGCAAACTGGGCTTGAGCTCACTGTCGTCTCTGCCTTCTCTTATCTGGAGTGACAAATCTGAAATCCGAACTGCTAAGTGACAGATGATGGATGCTGCGATCACGCTCGACTGCCTTTACAGTTTCAACAGCCCCACACAAGCCTCAAAAACTTTTTTTTTCTCCTCCCCACCAAAAGACGATGCAACGCCACAACCTTAAAAAGACGAAAAAAAGTGAGGCGCCACAGATTTTCATAAGGAAATCTGAAAAGATTTTGCCTTTGCTCTCGACTCCCAGAAGTCTTTGTGAAAACAAAAGGAAGTTCATGCAAAGTTTGAGGCAGAGGAAGACTTCACAGTCATCATCTACAAGCATGGAGGGAGGAGAGAGAAAAAAAAGTTTTTCTCTGAACATGAACATGATGAGGAGTTTGGAAAACAGGAAGAGATCTTCGGTGTCTGCCTGCCCTCAACTTCCTCATCTCTTGACAGAAGAGGGAGAGTAGGCTTTGAAAGAGCTACAGAGCAGTCATCATTCTTCTGCCCTCTATTCTCTCTGCATCTTTCCTTCTCTCAAAAAGACCAAACTCTGCTCAGCATGACTCTTCCCGCTATGAATACCAATCAGCAGGACTAAAGATCTTCCTACTGTACTGCATCTTTACTGTATGCACTAATAGAGAGGGGACATGTTCTTGACTACAGTGGTGTGATAGAATAATGATGAGCTTGGGGAATATCTCTGTAAACTTTTCTCAAATCTTCTTTTTCCTCCACAACTGGTGACAGGAACCCATTAGTACGACACCAAGCAGCCAACCCATTATTTTGTGTTGTAAAGTTTTGCAGGCCGTTGTTGACTCATTGCCATCAAAATGCCCCTCATGTCTGCAGGCCTCGCTGCCATCTGATGCCTCTTTTAGGAGCCTTCATCCCGGCGGGCCTGGCTTTTCAGAATAAAGGTTGCATGTTCTCTGTCTGTCTCAAAGCTGTTCCAGAATATCCTTTTTTTGGCTGTTGTTCAAATTCAGGCTACACCGGGGAATTACGAGGGGGAAACACAGCCGTTTCACCAAACTACAAGCGCTCCATATGCTCTCTGAAAACTAGAGATGTAGGATCCAAAAAGGAATTCAACAAACTTAAATTAAAACCTGTGAAACAGAATTACAGTCAAAGTGAGACCGCTGTTTCTGTCAGTGAGGCAAAATAATCAACAACACGAACAGCAAGACTCCTGCCCTATTCTTTAGTGAGATGCTTCAGCCTCAGAAAATAGAAAAGCCTGAGCCATGACCAAGTAAAAAAAAAATGAATGAACACCTGCCATGGTAGATTGTCTTTGAATTCTCTTCCCTGAGGTGTCATCCACATTTTTCATTTTTTTTTCTTGACAGTTTTTTATCCATTTTCCTTCTTTGAAAGCTCAAACTGGGTCAGGAAGTATCGATATGAACTCGCAGAGACTTGCATGTAATGTCGCATGCACTTACAAATCTGAGGTGAAATGTGCGAAGGTGACGGCCATGTTGGTTTGGTGGAGAAACAAAAGATGTAGTTCACACAAGCCTTTTTGTTGAAGTGCACGTTATTATCTTTTAAAGGTATTCACATTTTTGATCCCTGCAGTCCTGTTTATTCATATAGATGAATAAGTGTGACTTTTAGAGATGTTGGCTTTTCTGCTTTCTCTTTAGTTTAATAAGAGTAGGTGGTAGCCATGACAACAGGCTTGTTCCTCTGACAGCCATTGAGTGTCTTCCTTGGTTAAGCCTTATGAACCATAGAGGTAACAATTGTGGACCACAAGCTGTCTTCTTACATGTGTGTTATTACAGCTAGTTTTGGTCTCCTGTAATGTTACAGTTCAACAAGGATTCAACATTCATTATCAACATATTATTTATGAATAATGAACAATATTTTCTTTACCTATAACAGTATTTAAAAAGTATTTCTATCATTAAGATTAAACCTCATCAGTTACTGGTCAGTTTAGTTGAAAACAACATCCTCGTCTTAAAGCCAACCAACAAAAAAAGAGAAGAAAATCCTGAGCTATGATCAAAAAAAGAAATTAACCCCTGCCGTGATCGGTCTGGTAATTTTCTGAGGCATCTCTTTAGAATGGTGTGCTCTTTTCCATTTGAATTTTTCTCCCTGAGCTATCATCCTCTTTATTTTCTTACAGACTATAGAGTTGTTTTTAGCTGTTTTCCTTTTGAGAGCTGGGTCAGGAATCACTGATGTGAATGCTGTGATGTGCATGTAATACTGTACAAAGCTGTTTTTTTTTCTCCCTTCCCTGTGCCCAGGCCTCAATCACATTAAATATCACTCTTTACTGTGAACTCTTATTTGCAGGGCTTACTGTGCATTTGTGATGATGCAAACTCTGTCTATAATGATGGAAAAAACTGTCTTGCAGTGGCTCTCTGCAACACCATACACACACATGATCATCACGCCTCAACAATCAATGGACAGAAGTACATGTTTGTAGCTTCGCTGAAGCCACCAGGTGTGAATGTGTCTGACTGTAAGACCGTACAGTAAGCATGCTCGATCACACTTCACTGGATGAATAAATTTAAACACACACATACACACAAAGAGAGAGAGAGAGAGTGATTATCTGTTCATTGCGGTACAAGTACAGTGCTACAGTGCGGTCTTTGTGGCTTCCTGGGTCCTGTCAGAGACTGTTAGTGAGGCTGTCACATCAGAGAAGTTCCTCAGTCCTCCTCCCCGCATATAACACCGCTATTGTAGCAGGCCTCATTTCTCTGTGATGGGGGTTCAATGGGCTCCTTTGTACCCAATCAGCCATCCACTCAGTTGCAGATTATTTCTCCACAGCTAGCCATGAAGATGAACAAACTGTGAAGTAACAAAAGAACATCATAAAGAGGCAGATTTGGTCTCGTATTTGCCGAACTGTATTATGCAGTTCATTTTTTCCTTTGAATGTTATATTCACTTTACTGCTGTCAATATATTAGCATTTAAATACACCTATCACTTGTATCATGAGCTGTATTTGAGCTGGCTTTCTTTACATTTGAATGAGAGAGTAATTTACTCTTAAGAGGGGATCCCTTTAAATAAAGCTGTTGCTTTCCACCCACTCTCCCTTGCTCTCTCCTCTTCTTGGCTACCGTGCCATTTCTTTGCATGAAGTGATGGCAGGAGATGTGTCAGAAAAGAGAGCAAGGTCACCCACGGGATTCCTTCAGCACTGTGTTGCCATTTCACCTGGCATCAGCAGTACTCCTCCTCTCAAAAACCTCTGAGAAAAATATCTGCACTCGCTCTGCAGTGATGGAAGCAGCGCATGGCACCCCCCCCCCCCAATCCCCCCTCCAATCCCCAACTCCCCCTAGTGAAGCAGCAGCTTGATAACATCCACACTATAAGACCAACACCTCGCTCAGCAGCTGCAGCTCGACAATCTCTCACATAAGAGCACGTGTCAGGCATTGATGCATGCAAATTCCTGTCTGCATGTTATGTCAAAATGCAGACTTGTTCACTGTGAAGGTGATTATGTAACTCTGAGAAAACTTTTAAACTGAAGTGCTACCCAAATACAATAGATTTTTTTGCACACCAGAATTGGTTGCCATTGTGCAAATCACAAACTCTCTGATGCCAAATGACTCCAGATATATAGACTGATACACAAGTGGATCAATGGATATATGGCAATATCACATAATCCAGACAAATTTCACTGAGCTATTGTCATGAATCTGCAGCTTAGCATGATAATTCTGACTGAACTGGGATTGGTAGAAGTCCAGAGCTCCATCCAGAACGGTGAAATTTCTGATCTGCCCAAGAAAAATCTCAACTCAAATCCATCAATGTGTTCAGTTATAAGTAGCATCTTCTTCCAAACACAGTTAAAATTTGAACAAACGCCTGGTGTCTATAGCGACATTTCATTCTGAGGCTTTCTCCCCGAGGCATGTGAACGTCCACTGGGAGGTCATTATCTCTGTTGTTTGACTGTCGCTTAATTAACAGTCCTCTGAATGGGAAATATGTCATCAGGTCTGGAGCTATTCACTGACATCTTTCTCCATGCAATAGGTCATCTCACAGAGAGAATTCCACACATTTTGCCCCGAGACATATGGTATTACTGGTCGCACATACAGTATGTATGCAAAGAATGTGCATAGAAAAGAATGAATCCTCTCCTCCTGTAACACTGAAATCCCTCCTTCCTAGTTCTCACTAATATATACACAGGGGACTTCCAGACAGTTGCTGCAATGCAACACTGTGTGCTCTAATCCAGAAATCCTGACTAAGTGATGAATGGATCATTTTCTTGTAGAAGGAGCAGAACAGATCTGCCTTTACTATAAGGAATCTCATCTGACAGACAAATCAGCAGGCCAGTGTTTAGTCAGCACCTCCAAAAACTGTGATGAATAACTTGTCTGATGTGACATAACTCAAAGCTTCAGATGTCTTTTTGACATGTGAGAAAATTCTGATTGGTCAGCCTGGCCATTCAGCTATCCCATATATGTAAAAACCAAGGCCTTACTGTTGTCATAGCATTACTATGACAACAGAACACCTCATTAGGGAGAATCAAATCCATTCTGCCAAAAAAAAGGGTATTAAATATAATTTTAGATAATACTTTTAGAGTCACACTATTGATTTCCTCGTAGTAACTTCTTTAGTGCAAGCTACTAGCACTTCACAAATGGTGCCATGAGAGGATACAACTGAGGAGCTACCTGAATTGTACTCCATAGACTCCCCTGGCAGGTAAAATGGCTAATCATATATGTGTGCGACTGTGCGTAACAAAAATGCAACATTACAACTTCTGTGGTACTACTGTACATACCATCATTACATAATGACTGTACTCAGCCGCTCTCTTAGATTAATAGTCCTGACACTGTGTGTCATTGTGTAACTTCCATCTGGTATTGTTTTAATTTTCTGCATTTTCTATAGTTGCTCATATTTTTATAACCTGATCTTACTTTGGTGTAAAAAGTGGATGAAACATGTCATAAAAGAAAAGATAAAATGACTGTGTGGTCCTTACAGTCTATTATGTTCTGCTTCACACATATTCTAGAGAGGGCAGATTCTTTAGTCCCTCAATCTTGGCCTGACTCTCCATTCATCATGTGATGTGTGACAGGTCACCAACATCCTCTTCATCAGGCCCTCCTCTTCCCCTGTGGCACTCAGTCAAACAGTGCCCGCTCAGGCACAAACACCTGCAAGACCTCTGCTGTGGCTCCTCTCATCACTCTCCCAGACTGACAGTATCCCACAGCCCTCCCCCTCCCCGCTCCCATCCACCCGCCTCTAACCTTACAGCTTCCTGTAGCCATTTTAAGAGACCATAATTGCCTCAGGGTACCTTTGAGCGGTAAATATATGGCAAGTCCTCCATTCACTTTGTTCAGACAGCGGATCAAGAGGCATCTTACCGTCTCCGCAGAGAAAAGCAAAGAGTGGTATGCCATAAGCCTGGTTTATAATCTCACACCTCACACACACTACTGACAGATGAATTCTCTTCACTTATATAACTGGCATGTGGAGCGTTACTACGGCTGGAGGATTCTGCAACAGAGGAGCATGATGGGCCACAGTGTAGCTGTGTTTCCAGTCTGTCTGCTTGGCTTGGCTTGGCTGGCTACAGAGCTATGCAAAGTTAAACAGGCAGTGGTCTCACATGCTCAAACCTCCCTCTGCACACTTCATTTCACCTCATTTTAGCAGCGTGCGCACAGTGGGACAGAGGTCTGGCATAATCGGCTTAAAGGGTTGAAGGGGGGAGTTGGGGGGGGGGGGGCAACAAAAAAAAATAAAAAAAAATCTAGCAAGGTGATTACATTGTTGTTGTTTGAATTCAGAGAGTATTTTAAGGTAAGAAATGTTTTTTTGTATGTGTGAACAAGATGCATAAAAACAGTATGAGTTTGTAAATGTTTTAATTATTACTACAGGCTGCAAATAAAGTCCACAAGTCTGATATATCATACATATTTGGATGTGAAAATGAATTAATTAAAATGTGAGATAATGAGTAATTACTATCCTTTTATACATAAAAGCAGCAGAAGCTTTTCTAAGCAGCACTAGAAGCCACATGTGCACAGGTCAGCATGGCAGCCCCTCGACAATACAGACTACAAATATTCCCTTGTATGATCATAGCATGATGAGTTTCCAGCCCACTGATCTCACAACTACACAGAGAGAGACAGCTGCCTCCGCATCATAGTTAACTAACCATATGCTCTCCTCTCAGCTGACCCCCCCCCCCGTCCATCACCACACAGAAGATGGAGGAATGACCTTCCTCTTGTAAAGTAAAGGCAAGATCAGCAGAACCGAAGCTGAATTAACAGCAGCAGTGCCGCTGTGATAATGTGAGGGGAGAGACGTCCTGGTCCCACAGAGAGGAAGAGGAGGTAGTAAGAGGAAGAAGGACTTCTGAGCTGAGTCATGCTGTTTTTGTGCCTTTTTTGCGTTTTACTTCTAAAACCTTGAGACTCCACTTGTGTCTTGTTTTTGCTGTTTAACAGTCCTCTTCAGTCTGGCTCCTCTCCATTTCACAATTCTTCTTCTACTCTCTCTTTAATGAGCAGTCTATGGCCCATGCCTCTGTTCTATCTTTAATGTGGTCTGCGCAGAATGAGACAGATGGAGAATGAACTTGGAGATACAGACACACAAACACGCACACATTACATCCCATGTGGATCCTCACTTAGCATCTGGCTCAGACTACTTGTCTGTAAGACCTCAAAATAAGAGAAGATATATCCATCCATCTAAAGCTCGCACCCCATTGACAGGAAAGAAATTGATCTTGTGTACGAATCATCACATGTTTATTTTTGTGCGTTACCATGACAACTTTTTCTAATTAGAACAGCTAAGGATGATGGGTTTTTTTTTACATTAAACATCTATGAAGGCCCACCGGACTGGATGCGATACTTTCACAATAAAAGTTGAGAAGAAAATCTTGAACAGCCACCTGCTGTAAATCTTGACTGTGATTGAATCTTCCAACTCACAATGTTCTCAAATTATCAGTGTTCATATCTTCTGGTACACAAGCCAGAAGGTAAGAACACTGATTAGGCTGAAAGAGCTTTTATTGTGAAACTAATGACACTGTCCATCCACGTATTGACTTTAAAATACAGATTAGTTCTTCGGTTCACGCAGAACTTTTCAGGTTTGAGTACTCCTTACACCACGAGCTGTTTTGTTTTCACCCATGTTTTTTTTTTTTAAGTTTTAAATTGGGTCAGATTTGGCATAGAAAACTACAGGTTAAGGTTTGGGGTTAAAAACAGACTGAGGAGTTAGATCATTAACATGTCATGTTTGTTATGTTTTCCTGGTGATGACACGCTGTATGTTCCTGTAGCTGCCCATCCTCAGCAGGACAATGACAGAAGTGGTTGATTTTGTAATGACACTGACGTAGCTACGCCTCCTGAGGTCATGTGTTACCCCAAAAAACAACAAACCTTGTTGTAGATGAGCCAAACAGCAACTGAAAACAAAAGCACCATATTCCGACTTGGGACGTAAACCTCTGGAGCAGGTTTGTTTATCCATGTTGTCCTATAATGGTTACAAATATTGAATTTATCTCAACAAGAAAACACTGAGGCTTCCCTTTTTTTATTGACAGTGGCTGTGAGAGCAAGAATCTCATTTTTTAGGGATTTGACTGACATGTTTGATCAATAAACCTCACCAGGTTTTTTTTATCCTGTCAAATATCCATCCATCTTGTACTTAATATACTGTTTTGATTCCTGAGTAAATCTCTCGCAAACTGAATCTTGACAGCCTCGCTAGAATCACAGGGTTCTCGGTTGTTTATTGTTCCCAAATGAATCAACCTATTTTTATTCTAATCTACATTTTTGTCCTCTGGATATGCACATCCTCTCTCTCTCCGCTCTGCAGTTTGCCTCTGTGTTTGGAAACCACAGCTGTAACTGATGTGCATTTTTTATTCAAACCCTCTCCTCACTTATACCTGTTTCAAATGGAGAACTACATCTGGCATAAATGCAGGCAAACACGATTTGTGCTGGAGAGAAACGAGTTTTCAAGTTATGTCTAAAAAAACAAGTGTGACTCAAGCGGGCTGTGTTGTTCTCCGCTTGTGGGAGGGTCAGTCTAATCCCCAGCTTGTTGTCAAATCATGTCTCCATAAAAGTGAAGTCATGTTTTTTTTTTTTTTTTTTTTTGTGGAGCAAGAACCCAGGCAGGCATATTCAATTATTGAAAGCGGGAAAAAACTGTAAGGGAGGGAGTGTATTAGCAACGGAAATTAGGTGGAAGGCGACCAACATGCTCAGCCAGTCGGGAACACGACACAAAAGCCCAGCTTCTCATTTCCCCACCACCACCACCACCACCACTTACATCTGGTACAGGCCTAATGGCGCAGTCTGTTTTGTCACACTGAGGCATCATAAATACAAGCAGCTCCCAAAGTGCACTGGGAAACTCACCAGCAGCACTTAGCAAAAATCTGAACCAGGCTCTGCTGAGGGGCGCCGCGCTTTAAATGCTGTTTACTCAACACCGCATAACAAATTCTGTGCATTATTGCAACTGCTGAACACATCAGGCATTCCTTTTGATGTTTAATGAGTCTACAACGTGAAAAAAAAAAGAAACACAAACAGCTGAGTCATCCTTAACCCAAGATGGCTGTCGAGTGCCACCGTCTGAAGCTTTGCCATTAATCCTGTCAGCCGCCAGGGAATGATGATGGGAGAAATATGGGCTATCGCAGTCATCTTCCACAACGGCGACAGATAAGTCGAGCTACAAAGTGCTCGTTAATGCGGGCCATTGCAGAGCAGAGCACCGGAATCAGGGAAATCTCTGGCTCACCGTTTCTCTCTATGTGAGGCGTTTAAGTGACTGACAGATTGACAGAGGAGGGTAATATTATTAATTTAACCACACACACACACACACACACACACACACACACACACACACACACACACACACACACACACACACACACACACACACACACACACACACACACA
>JAVQJX010143004.1:0-14500 GCA_036025115.1 Ambassis agassizii
TGTGTGTGTGTGTGTGTGTGTGTGTGTGTGTGTGTGTGTGTGTGTGTGTGTGTGTGTGTGTGTGTGTGTGTGTGTGTGTGTGTGTGTGTGTGTGTGTGTGTGTGTGTGTGTGTGCTTCAGTCCGCCTCTCACCGTCTCTCCGCTGCGCCTGCAGCACCGACGCGTCCCTGATGGCACGAGCCCATCTCTCAGCCTCCTGGAGGTTGGCGTGCGCGTCCTGGACCAGCGCGACCCGAAAGTGCTGCTCCACTCTCTGCCGGGTCAGCCCCGCGCTCATCCAGCGCCGCTTCAACGGGTAGAAATACGCCGTGAAGTATGCGCCGACGTCCGCGCTGTCCGGCCCTCTGTACGCGCGGCAGCCCACGCAGTCGGTCAGGTTAAACACCACCTTGGTCCGGCCGGGTGACGCGCTGATCCTCTGGATGGTCAGAGCGCTCTCTGTCAGGCTCACCGAGTACCGGACCCGGTCGTTGAGCGTGTCGCTGAACTCCCCGTACAGCGCGCCCTGCATGAAGCCGTTCCGCTGGTGGGACGCGTCCGGATCACACGCGTCTTTCTCCATCCCGGACGGAGGGTGCGACGCGTCCCGGAGGCCGGTGAGCGGACGGTGCAGACTCAGGAGCTTCCAGCCTGCTGCTGTGGGATCCTCTGAGCCAAATGAGCCGCTTCACCCGGTTCACAGTCTCTCCCTAGTGACCGGAGGAGGAACGGCAGCGACGGAGCGGCACCGGAGAAAAGTCTGCTTACTGACAGCCTCAGTTTTATTTGAGTTTAAACGCCACAACAAGTCATTTATTTATAAGTCTATAATGCTATTTTTATCGATGTTTTAATTCCAATGCTAATTTTTTTTTATCGATGTTTGAATGAATAAACAAATAAACAAACTAATTTTACAGGATATAAATACAACATTCATCCTTTGAGTAAATCTATTTAATATTCGTACATACTTTAACTGAGAGTTAATTGTAAAGAAAAAAATAAATAAATAGAAATAATAAAAAGTTAAACTTAAACCACACACAGTCACACATCACGTGACTCGTGACGCTTTATAAAAACGTAATCACGCAGGACTTCCGGTCTTGTTCGCCTCTCTTCTCCGGGATGAAGCTGCGCTGCAGGTTTTTATGCGCGGAGCGCCTTTTAGATGGAAATCTGAAATCTGCTGAGCACGACCCGCCGTGAGCACGTAGTTACTGCATGTCTGAGACAGTATTTATGATCGTTGTCGTTACTGTGAGGATAAATAGCAGCAGGTTTGCGGTTCTAGCAGCTGCTAGCTAGCAGTTAGCCTGGGAAACACGTGTAGGGGAGAGAGAGAGCACGCGGGCAGGAAGTTATGTTTTCAGGTAAATATGAGATTGTGTGGTGTGTTGGTGTCTCCGCAGTGTCCGTGATGAGTTTGTTATCCCTGTCTGAGTGTGAACATGTGGAAAGCGTTACTTTCTGAGCTGCTGCCGCGTGATGAGGGAAACCTCGTGGTGCTGCTGGACGATCCTCACTGATGACTCGTGCTCTTGCAGGTGTGTGGCTCACGTGCGGCCCTTCAAACTGACTGACAGGAGGAGGAAGAGGAGGGAGCTGATGAAGGTTTGTTCTGATCTCTCTCTTGCTGTCTGTTTTGATGGTTTCAGTGATGAAAGCAGCTGTATAGGAAGTGCCGTCTGATGCGATAACTGACGCTGGATTCAGCTGTTCTGAGAAACAACATGTCAGACGTTTCGCTCCAGTCCTCTGGGGTCTGAACACTTTATTGATCATGACGTGTTTTTTTCTGTAGCACTCAGTCCAGACCACAGGAAGACACCCGGGGTCCAGAAGAGGACACGTGAAGGTAAAATTCAGACTCGTCTCCGTCATGATTGTCCTCCTGCCTGTGATGATACAAGTTATCCCTGTCTGAAGCCACAGTGTGGAGTCATGGTAACCTGAGGCCGACTGTGCACGCGTGCAGTGTCTGTCTGATTGCTGCAGTTTGATTTATAGTGTTTTTGTGTGTGATTCCAGGTGGAGTCTGTGGAAGCAGCCTGGAGGAATGTGGACGTCAAAGAATAAATGGAAACTTAAAGATGTGTTTGATGTAAAATGTTTAATAAACTCATAAAATTAAAGTATTGTCTCCATTTTTTTGTAAAAGTTTTTAGCACCTTTAGTGTAACATGGGCCCAGCATGTCTGTCAGTCTGTGTTGAAAGACCACTTGCTGGAATTCCTCTTCAAGTTTTCCAGAAAGAGCTGCTCCTCTTCGAGAAACTCACGGTCCTTTGGGCAGAATTAAATATTACATATTAAACTGTTTCTGCAGTTCTAGAAGTGTTAAAGATGCTGAAGTGTTCAACTCTAAGCTGGAATTTCATTATTTCACAATAAACGCGTAAACAGGAACCAGTTTGTCTGAACATGAGTGCTGCATGTTTTGTGAAGAATTAAAGTGTCCACAAACATTTATAGCCCTTTGTATGAGAAGCCAACATCTTATCAAAGTGTTCTGTTTTTAAGTTTTTTTTTTTTCTGTATTGCAGAAAATGGCTCACTGCAGGTTTATTTTTTCCGTTAATTATAGTTGGTAATGTTTCGTTACCTTCTCTGCTGTGTACTTCCACAGGGCCAGACTGGCCTGAAGTGCCATAGACTTTGAGCAGGTCGGAGGAGGAAGCTCGGGGTTTGGTAACACTGAGTCTGTGGGAAAATAACAAAAACCACAAAACACGTTATTAAAACACGATGATTTTAAGCTGTAATTCTGAACCTACCAGATGAAACAGGCGGGGCGATGTGTGTGTTTGGTCTCAGCCTCTCTGTGTCGCTCTGCAGATGATTTAACCTCATCTGCTCCTGTAGAGAGACACGTTAGTTTGTAAAGTAGAAGCTCTGGTGTCTCTGTGAGCACATGCGCGCGCACGCACACACACACACACACCTTCAGGATTCTCTGCTCCTGCTGCCTCAGACGCTCCGTCTGGCTGTGAATGTTTGTGAGTCGCGCCTCGTGCTCTGCCTCCACGCGCCTCGCTCTCTGCAGCGCTCGCTCGCCCTCCTCATACTTGTCTGCGGCGAGCTGTGAAGAACAGAGACGTCAGACGCCGGACGCTTCGCTCTCTGAGGGCGTTGGCTCGGCGTGGTTACCTTACTGAAGGCCTCCACCTCCTGCACTCGCGTTTTCAGCCTCAGAGCTGTGCTGCTCATTCTCTCTTTCTCTCTGTCCAGGTCTTCTCTCAGTCTGTCCAGAGTCTCTCTCTCCTGAGCGGCGGCCGCCTCCTTCTGTTTCAGCTCCGCAGTGCGTAGTTTCAGGTCGGCTTGTTCCTGCAGGAGAAGCATGATTTTTACTGACCCGACTCCCGGCCTGTTTAAATGACCTCCACCTTGGCGCTCACCTGTGCCAGGCTGATGATGGAGCCCTCTCTCCGCTCCAGCAGGCTGCTGACTTCCTGCTCGGCCCTGTCGCGCCGCTGCTTCTCCTGGGCGTGGAAGTGCGCCCACTCGGCTGCCAGCTTCCTCCTCTCCTCTGCACAGTGCTGCATCACCGTCTTCTGCTCCTCCAGTAATGCGCTCTGAGGCAGAGACAGACAGAGGTGAGGGTGGAGGTGCGGGCAGAGGTCTCCCTGTAAGAAGCTGAGCTAACGGCTTCACCTTGGCTCTTTCCAGCTCCTCCCTCTCCATGCTGATCTGCATGGTCAGGACGCGCCGCTCCTCCTCCAGGCCTCTCTGCGTGGACTCGGCTTTGGCCTGTTCGGCTGTCACCTTCCAACGCTCCTAAAGCGCACACATTCAAATGAGCCTTCAGTCTTTCCTCACTTGTTCACACCTGTTTCAGCTGTCTGTACATCCTCACCTTCTCCAGCTGCCTCTGCTGCTCATTGAGCTGCGTGTCCATCCTGGAAATGATTTCCTTCAGGTACGCTCTCTCCTCTGTCATGGCCTTCTGCTGCTGCATCAGACGCTCCTGCATCGCTGAAGTCAAACACATAATCAAACACTCTTCCTCTGTGTGTGACAGTGTGGGTGTGTGAGGTACTTCTGTGCTGCTCGTCTCTGTGCCGCACCCCCTGCTCCAGACCCTGAGCTGTGTGTTCATGTGTGCTCTCCACTCGAGAGGAAAGTTCTCCGAGCTGAGAGGAGAACTGCTCCATCTGCTCGATCACGCCTGTGAGAGACCTTAACGAAGACAAGAAGACTGAAATGTAAACGCAGACATTAAATAATAGAAAGGAGCTGCAGAGACAGAAACCTCAGGATGTGAGTTAAAACTCCTCTGCAGCCTTCTGCAGCAGTGACCAGTGAGGACACACTGGCAGGACAAACATGATGTTATATGTTGTACCTGGTCTGAGATGTGGCGCTCGTCACTGCGTCGATCTCCTCGTCCTTCAGCTTCTTCAGTCTCTGGATTTGGTCCTCGTGGTCCTTCTTCATCTCCAGGATGGATTTCCTGAAAGGACAAAGTAGGTCAGATGTGACAAACATCTGATGTGACCTGCTGCTGCCATCCTACCTCTGCAGGTCTCGGAGTCTCTCCACCTCTCGGTCCCGGTCCTGCTGGGCTTGGGCCAGTTTTCGCTGGTACTGAGCCTGCAGCTCTGAGCGCTCCTGCTCAGCTGACCGCGTCGCCGTGGACAGACGCTCCATCAGGTCTTCGCACTCGCGGTGCATTTGTGTCTCCCTCTGGGCGGCCGATTCCTCCAACAGCTTCACCCGAGCCCTGGATCACACAGGAAGACTCGAGGTGAGGAGCACAGACACACAGAGAAGCTCATGTGATGGACTGTGAACACACCGACCTGTGTGTGCTCTCCATGAGTTCCATGCTGCGTTTGTGCTGCTGCTGCATGTTCTCCAGCATCAGCTGGCTTTGGTCTCGCTCCAGCTGCAGCGTCTTCACCTGGATGGTAACACAGGTCAGTTACAGGCGGGTGGATGCAGGTCTTCACAGGTGGTGTCGGCGGCTGCAGCACCTACCTGTCCCTCCAGCTGGATGATGCGAGCCTGTAAAGCTTGATAATCTGCAGATGGTTCTTTGAGTCTCTGCAGGACGCCTGCATCAGTGACACCCCCACCAAGACCCAGCAGCTGGGTCGGCATCACCTTCAGAGGAAAGGAGCAGACAGATAAGACAGCTGAAGAAGCAGATGAATAAACCTGAAAGAACAGGACGTCCTGACCTGCTGCTGCAGGAGCAGCTGCTGCAGGCTGTCAGCTGAAAGTGTCACCTGTTTAAAGACATCACAAACAAATATGTGATTAAACTGTGCTGACAGCTGAATGTTTATAGAATCTTGTTTGAGTGATTCTTAGTGGTTCGGATGTATTTTAAGCTCGGTCACATGATGCATTCATGCACCATCAGAGGAGCCTCAGTACCTGCTGTTGGACTGCAGCTGCTGTGCTCTGCGTTTGGCCTTGCTGTGGAACTACAGGACAGAAAACAGAGTAAAGGTGACGCTGAGCTGCTCACACAGAGATGCTGCGGCGTCCTTTCCCTATGGTTACCTACACCATGGGCCTGGGAGCACAGAGGGCGGAGTGCTCAGCGGCTGCAGCTGGACTCCATCTGAAGCATGAGCCGGCTCCTTTGGCACCCTGGATGGAGGGTGGTGGGGTTTGGGCTGAGGGCGGCTAACGCTAGCAGCAGGAGGAGCGGGGAGATCTGAGGGGTGAGACGAACTAAGAGTTTGTCCAAAGTCTGTTTCAGTGTGGAGACGCGGGGGTGAGGTGGAGGTGAGGTGATGATGGGCAGAGTCTATAGAGGGAGGTGGAGGTGAGGGATGAGTGTGAATGGTGTTATTCTGCAGTGATGTGGTTTGATTGATCCGTGTGATGGATTTCAATACCTTGTTCTTGCCTCCCCTCTCTGACAGGGGTGGAGTGAGCAGCAGGACTGTGGTGTTGGAGGAGAGAGGAGGAGAAAGTGAGAAAACATTTACTGTGACTGTGATGGATGTCAAAGCTCAGACGTCCCACCTGGTGTCTCTGATGGATGGAGGCGTGTCCTCTGTGGCTCTGCAGAGAAATGAGATCAGGTTATCATTCATCACACAGAAACTCTTCTCCTGTCTGTGTCTGTTGTTCCCTCAGTACCTAACATTCGTCTCAGGATCCACTTTTTCCTCAAAGCCTGAAGAACCTTCCAGCTTGGACCGAGCCTTGTTCAGCGCACTGGCTAACCAGTCCTCCTCCTCTTTCTTCGTCTGGCTTTTAGGAACCTCTGATGTTATTTGTTTGGTGACGTTCTCAGCTGAAGCTGGAGGTTCTGAGGACGTTTTTGTGGTATGATTGGAGGACGTTTTTCTGTCCATTAAAGGAGAGGACGGGGTCTGTGGAGGTGAAATCTTCGTCTCCTTAAATTCGTCCTCGTTGCTGGTTTTTAGTCCGAGCCAGTCGGCTGAGTTTCGATGTCGAGAGGAGGTGGGTCTGGGTTTACTTTCTGAGGTAGAGGCACTGACGTCCTCGTTGAGAAACCTGAAGAAGACCTCAGTTTTTCAAAATGGTGACAAAAGGACCCGGTTTAATTTGAGCTCACCTGACAGACTGCCTGCGCGACTGACGGCCTTCAGGAGTCGATGCCACGGTGGGCTGGTAGGACCCGAACGTGAGGCCGTCTTCAAAAAGTGAGTCTGTGAAGGGGGACAAAATACTTGAGAGCTGCAGCGCTGATCAGGCCCAGACGTCAGGCTGAAGGTTTCAGGTGTGCTTATAGAAAAAACAGCTCAATGGCGCCCTCTACAAAGCTGCTGTTTTACATTAAGGTAAGACATTTTAATACCAAACCCAGTTCTTCAATCAAATATGAACATAAAACAGAAGAGGTGAGAAAGAGGTGTGTCCTCTCTGTGTTACCTCTCACAGTGGACGTCTGTCTGTCCTGCTGTTTGTCTTCAGCCGCCTCCTTCCTCTCACCTGTGGCTGGTCGCTCCAGCAGGCGTGGTGAAAGCAGACTCTGTGAAATCTCATCGATCTTACTGCGAGGTCTCTGCGGGGCGTCGCTCCTGAGAGTGAGAGTTACATCGTGTTAGGATGTGTGTGTGCAGGAACAAAACAGTGAGGAGGAACAAATTAGTGAAGAATCGATGCTTGTTTTTAGCTGCAGTAAGGCAGGAATTATTTATCATTTGGCTCTATAAATAAGGACGAAAAGAAGTGAAAACACAGCTGTTACCTTTCTTTGGAGGACCAAAGTGGAGACTCTTTCTTCTTTACGTCGCTGTCAAACCCGAGCGCGTCCATGTGATCGTCGTTTTCATCAAACATAACGTCTGACTTCTTTGTTGTCTTAGCTGAAGAACAGAGACACACAGTCAGTGTTTGATCATCACTTGTGAACATGAAAAACAGTGAGCCTCACCGGGGTCCCTCTTCAGAATGGGGGACGCTGAGGGGGCGGACTCAGGTCTGCTCGGGTTCGGTTTGGACTTTGTTTCCTCTGGAAGCAAACTGTCGAGGAGGGGGTCATCGAAGTCATCTGCAGAGGAAACAGTCATTCCTATTCTTTAGTCATATCTGCACTGTGGCTGCCTTCAGCTTTAAATGACTAGTGTTGCATTCAAATTTCTACTTCTAGTAAACAGTACAGCCGCCTTCTGAAGGTTACACACAGTTGAATAAGCACACACACCACTGGGACACACAACAGCATCACAACAGGCTTGAAATACATGAGCTGAGTAGGACAGAGATGATGAGGTAGAGATGTGGATGCTGCCCGCGCGCCTCAGCTCATCATACTGAGCTTCAAAACTCTGGCTGACGTCCATCTTTGTTTCTACTCTATGAAGACTGAGAGTCTTCTTCAACCTGACAGCAAACACACACTTCTCACTAATGTACCTTTGGAGTGAGCTGCCTGACCTTTATCCTCTCCATCACTGTCTGAGTTCAACAAAAACAAAGCAAAGCTGCGAGTCAGAGTCACTTCGGCTCTCCTGCTCATGTTATACATTAAAAAAAAAAAGTCTTACCGGAGAAGGTGAACTTGTTGTGTTTACGGCCTGTGGATGAAGGTGCAGAGTTTGGCTTCTCCTCTCCCCTGGTGGGCTCATCTGAGGCAGACAGAGTCTTTACACTTCAAAGCATGTGAGAAGCTAAATAATGAGGAGATAATGAATGCAGCAGCAGTGAATTACCTGCTCCCTCTGCTTTGGTTTTACTTTCTAACACAGTTGAGTCTTTCTTTGGTGCTTCATTACCAAGCTGCTTTGTCTGCGCCGGAGCCGAGCCGGGCTTCTTCTTCACTGGAAACAGGTCAGCGTCCATGTCATCCATGTCCTGCATGAGGAGGCAGCTGTCAGTAAACACAGCAGAGCTCGCTCTCTGCTGCGTCCTATCCTGTAGTGACCCACCTTAAGGTTCTTGAGGATGTCATCAGGATCAGCCGCTGACACATCAGACATCTGAAACACAGACAAACATAAGAACCATTACAAGATCGATGAAGTGTGCGCGTGTCGTCCTTCATACCTCTGAATCCACCGCGTCCCTCTTCACCTCCTCTGCCATCATACTGAAGATTTTATCCGCAGAAGAGCTGAAAACACAGATGAAACATGAAGGAGGGATGATTTATGATTGGCAGCATGTAACTCTTGATGGATTACCGATCGCGAGCTGCTCTTCCACCTCCTGGTTGTTCTGGTGAGGAAATGGTTTAAAAAAAAAAACAAACAAACATTAGAGCAGACTTTTCTCAAAACAAACAGAGAAAAGATGCTAATAAAACAGTTTTATCTTCACTCACTTTTATCTTCAAATAAGCTGTCATGGAAGTCATCATCTAGGAACGAACCTTTGGAGAGAAAAAAAGAGCTTAAAAATGTTCAGTTCCATCTAAACTGACTCTAAACGCCCCTTAAATGTGACACACACTGAATAAAGCACAAATAACTCTGTTGTACTTACTCTTCGCTTTCGGTTTTGTAGCCTGTAAAGAACAACAGATATATTTTTTTAAAGTAATTAAAAGTAAAGTTACTTTTAAAGTAAATAAGCAGCTTCACTCACCATGTTAGCTTACTAGCTAACGTTAGCTAAATCTGTTAAAGCGTCTCCGGTCTCCTTGGTAACCGCTCCGCTAAGCTAGCTGATAGCATTTGTGTTCACATTTATGACACAGCAAAGGTTTCGTAGCACACACCTTAATTAAAAAAAAAAAGAACCATTAAAGTCACACGGCGTCAGATAACACACAGTTTAACGTTACATGTGTTGTAAACTAATTTAAAGATTTCTAACATAAAACTCCGTTTTGACCGTTAAATGCGGTTAAAACCAACAGAAACGCACGAGCTTCACGGGTTTGAATCAAAGCTGTAGCCTAACCGGCAAAACACTCACTTCCTGTTTACGCTTCGAGGAGCATTGTGGGTAGAGTAGTTTTTAATGCTATCTCTTGAAAACGAGTTTCAGAGAGTCAGATTTGGACATTTTTTTTGGTGAAGGCTGTTTACCAAAAAGTGTCAATTATTTTTAATTGTTATGTTTTTGTTAATATTTACATTTTTTTAATTGCACATTGCTCAATCATTGTACTTGTACTCCTTTTGATTTGACCACCAGGTGGCATCAGAATATTAGTCAGTACATGTCAGATTTAACGGCTGAACAATTTATCTTCTGTGTTTAAATTATTGCGGTTTGAGCCTGATTGTCCCTTTGCACACAAACATATAAGCAAATCTTGCTCTGTAACCACAGCCTCCATCGTTAGGATACAATCACTTGATTTCATTACATTTGTCTCTGTGTTAAAAAGAAAAGAAAAAGATTTGTTCTATAATCATAACAAAAATGTCTGTTTAAAGCTCTGCAGGTCTCCTCACACAGGAATGCTGTTTCCTCTCTGCTGAGTCAGTGGGCAGTGTGTTTCCTTCCTCTGCTGTCACAACTTTGTGTGTGAATGTTTCCTTTTTTTCAGCAGAAATGTCTGAATATTTACTGCTGTCCTGTAAAATCAAGAAGCTAGCTAATGGATCATTTCCAATAAGCCTGATCAGATTCCAAAATCAGCTGTTTCAAACATTTTATTGGATGCATAATTAACACCCACCTCTGAGTGAGTTTTATCACCATTTTCTTTAAATCATCATTTAAAAATGATAAGACTGAAAACAGTGAATCTGATTTTGTGACCATGTTAAATTATGAGGAAATACACACAAAAATGACAGATAACAAAACTTCAGAAGAAATCACTTCATTCATGTTTCACAGAGATCATTTAATTTGCTGACAGAAAGAAGAACAGATGATCATATAGAGGCACACAAACACTGAGGTCACATTTTGGAACATGAACTGAAGGAAATTAAACATTTTTTTCTGTGTTTATCCTGCATCCTTCCTGCACTTGCTGATCCAGTGTGGTATACGGACAAGGCACCACAACAAGTGCAACAAAACCACAGAACAATTAACAGCTGGAACCTTCATGTCAGGAACACATTATGAATTTACACTGTTGTTATATTGTGTATATAATGATCCATTCTGATTCAGTTCCTGTTGAAGTAATGGAGGAGCTGTAATTAAATCAGACCTGATTGTTTTTGTTGAGCATTATGGTTTTTGAACACTGTCAGCTGCACATGAATCAGGTCAGATCTGCTGCAGTAAACCAGGAAGTAATGTAAGGATTCACATCAGAGGCCACTGTGAAGAAAAAACAAAACACACAACACAGGTTAAAGATAAAGATAAAGAAATGACTCATGAAGAAAAACAGACAGATTTACACAGGAAGAGGAGCACAAAGTGAAAGCTAACATGCAGAGTCCTAATTTATCACTGTGACTCCATAAAGTGAACAAAGAAGAAACCTCTGACCTGCACAGCTTTTGTTATGCTGCTTATCTGAGGATCAATAAGCTGAACTGATTATTTAGATCATGCAGCTAAGTTGTAGCTAGCTGGCTAATAGCCTCATTTCATTCATTTGTTAGCCACATTAGCTTCACCATCACATCAATTATTGTAAAATAACAAGCCAGACAAATAAAATCAAATAAGGTGAGCTAGCTAAAATGTAGCCTCACTGATCCATGCTGTTTATAATTTTAAAGTAATAAAATAAGCTAGCCTGGGAGATAAACTGACAGCAAATGCTAACAGTAACGTAGCTTAGCGAGCTAAATGATCTGTATACTGTATACTATATTGTTAATTATGAAAAACTATGATCAGTTAGCTACATTTACAGGTAGCATTTTGCTATATGCAGCTAGCAGTTGAGCCCATTTAGCATACATGCTAACACATGCTGGAGAGGCTGGATTGTTGTTGTGCTTCTGAATCATTTAGCAGCTGAATGTGGGGCAGGCGGGCGGGTTCTTCATGAGGACGGTTTTCAACATCTGTGCTGGGATGTTTTCATCATTTTAGAGTTAATATATCAGTGAGGAGTCATGGGAAACGAGGCGTTTTCTTCTTCTGTCATGACATGTTTGTTGACAAATCTGTTGGACTGTATCCTCAGCTGTGAATGATATATGTGAATTAATACAAATTACCTGAGTGTGCACGCTCATTTTGGTCAGAAAAGAGCCATAAAAGTGTCTATTTCACACTTTTAGAAGTGATATTAAAAGTGTAGTCACAGCTAATTTGAACAGAAAACCAGGAAACCAGGAATAAAAATGAGATCAGACGTGTGATATCTCTGTTTGTGTTCATAATTTACTGTGTTAAATGCAGGCTAGAGGTGAGAAAAATATCATATCATAGCATTATATTAGCAGACATCAGTGTGCTATAAAATGCAAACCATGAAAGTGACCCTGACTCAGCTGAACACCCAGCGGTGCCCTCTGACCCACACAAATCCTCTGTCACTTTGAGCTGATCTCTTTTGCATTTAAGCGTGTGCTTGCAGCTGGAAGGTGATGCATTTATAATAACCCTCCGAGGAGAGGACGGATTGGATTGTTGTTCTGCCTCTGAATCATTTAGTATTAGCGGTGTAGCAGGGAGAACTTAAGCTAAATGTGGGGCAGGCATCTTGGCTCTTTTATGCTCCACAGCTCCACGTCCTCCAACCTGGAGCTGCTTCCCACACAACCATTGATTTTCAGCTCTGCATTTATATAATTTGTAGTTTATAAACCCGCTATTTAGAAACTGCATTCAACAAAATGTAAAAACACACAACAGACTTTTTGTCGATGGACTCTGCTGCCATGCAATACCGCTTTGTACCACAAGGTGTGAAAGTGAGTCCAGATATATAACAGCTGAAGCTCTTGGCAGACATTTAGCTTGGCGTGTACCGAGCTTCTCTCCACCTGGACTCTGCAAACAGGTGATGCTAAGGCCTGCAGCTAAGCTACGATCATGAGGAGGTTTTCCTGCATCATCGTGCTGGTTGGCTGTTGGAAGATTTCTCTGCTCTAGATATCAAAAATGTAAGAAAGGCCCTCTTTTCTTACCCTGTGAGCTTCATGGTTGTTGTTTTTTGTGATTCTGTTGCTCCGTTGCTCTTCATGTATGGCACATCCATCTCATCATCGTCCTCTTTCTGCCTGTGATCAAACAATAAGAACGTAGACCTGACGTCATTCCTGAATCGTCCACAAACTAGAAGACACATTACAAGATGAAGGAGGTTTTTATTAGCCCTTAATTGTTTGCACTGGATGTTGCCGTGGTGCTGCAGCCATGTGATGCGTTCATCACTAAAAAAGGATGGAATACACTGTTATTATGTATCCATCCATTTAAATAATTACAGGAATCAACACACACACTGAAGACAGAACTTTTGTGTGTGTTTTCATGTTTTTCTTTATCGTTTCTTAAACGTTTAAAGAAGATATTGGAACTATTCACATCCTTACAAAAATTGTTTATATGGAAATACCCGCTGACGTTAGCATGCTAGCTCCCTGGCTTTGAACCCACTTGTGATACCACTTATCACCACTAGTCTGAACTTGTGTGCCCTCAGTTCATCATTAGACCAGTGTAAACATCATTTCATGTGTACGCCTGACGTTAGCATGCTAACTGGCTAGCTGTTTGTGTAGTTCAGAACCATCAGATGGTGCCTCAGAGACTCATTAAACGCTCCATCCTGCCTCTGATGTTTCCTCCCTGAATGGGGAGCGCCGCCGCCGCCGCCGCCGCCGCCGCTTTGTCTGTGTCCTCACAGAGACGTGTCTCAGAGACACAGCTGTGGACGTTCAGCTGGAGCGGCTGCTTCGCTGCAGCTCTGTGCGGTGAGGCTCGCCGTGGTGGCTGCTCTGTTTACATCAACTCACCGTCTACTTCCTGTTTCCTGTTCACTTCACAGCATCATGAGTTTGTTTGTTCCAAGCATCAAACGAAATTGTACTTACGGTTTGATTTTGTTGGAGAACCTCCGCCGCAGGATGAGCGCGATGGTGGTGAGGACCATCATGGTCGTGCACATGGTTCCGACCCTGAGCGGTTTCTGCTGCTGGTGGTTCAGAGCAGCGAGGCTTCTCCTCCCATTGGAAGGCTTGTATGGTGAAAGGCAAAGAGTTTGTGTTTGTAACAATCTGAATATTCCTGCTTATTTTCCTCTTGGCTCTCACTCATGATTGGGGAGATTAGCTGCAGAGGATTAGCTGGGATCAAGGAGGAGGGTTAGGAGGTAAACAGAGCATGCTGCTATTCTGAAAACAGCCCACCATGTCTTCAGCTCAGAAAACCAAACCGACCATGCATGTTATACGATTTGTGCACATTCTGGTTCTGAAAGTTATTTTTGAGTATTTTTCTTCAACATCACAGGGCTGCTTCTAAATATAGCCAACCCTCTAATGACATCCCTGCAGGGCAAGTGCACTGTTCCTGCAATATATTATGAAAAGAGAGAGCATAGTGGGATAAATGGGGGAATATAAATAGGGACTGTCAGCAGCTAAGCCACTTATACTTAGCACTGCTGACTCAAGCAGAGACTAAGGGAGCAGTAGGCCAAGGAGGAGAAAGAGAGAAAGGTGTAACTTTGTCTGTGAGATGCACAGATATCACATTAAAGAGGCTTTTCTTTGTATTTTTTTTTATTTCAAAACATCCTCAATTACAGATACAAACGTGAGTCAGAATGAAAAAAAATGTACAATCGTCACAATTAAAAATGTAGAAATGTCTAATAAAGTGAACACACACGGACAGAAGGAATGCTGTTTACGTTTCAGCTGTACACATTCAGTAGAAGGCACATCCGAGTCATGTGACCTCGTGTCCACTGCTGGGTCTGTGTTTGCATTTCCACTCACACACAAACAAACACACTCTGCTAGCCGTGACGAAGGCGCAGTGCTTGTTCTTATTGGTGTTTATATTGGAGTGTACGTTCCACCACCTGTGATTATCTTAGATTACATCAAACTGTATTCCCAGATTACAGTCAATTCATTTCTGAGGCCGCTGCCCTGGAGGGATCCCTGTATGTGTGTGTGTGTGTGTGTGTGTGTGTGTGTGTGTGTGTGTGTGTGTGTGTGTGTGTGTGTGTGTGTGTGTGTGTGTTTGTGTGTGTGTGTGTG